>JAYEVE010000923.1:0-108170 GCA_036346375.1 Guadua angustifolia | reverse complement strand
TTATCGTTGCGTGGAGACATTCAGCGTTTCCATCGACTGTGAGGATGCTTGGCTTGAGGAGGTGGAGGAAGCGGAAGCGGCTCTGAGGAAAGCAACCCTCGTCCATCCCAACCATCCCACACTTAAAATGAAGAGACGCAACCATGCAAGACAAAATGAGGCCATCGGATGAGGATCATTTATTTAACTTCTGTTGGTTGCTTGCGAATCCTTGCGTGGAGACATTCAGCGTTAATTCCTATCTTCCAGTTAATTCCTATCGCTTCCTAATATGTACTTCTTCTACTACTCATCATGCTTGCTACCTAGCTAGTTTTAATTACTACTTTCTTTACCCAATTCCAGCCGGTCAACCAGCAGAGTGTTTTTTACCAGCCGAAATTCACTGGTACAGCTAGTATACCGCTTTACCAGCCGAAATTCACCGGTACAGCCAGTATACCGGTTTTACAGGTGGGGCCCAGTACAAACGAGAGACCATCTAACGTGGCAGCAGAAGAAAGAGGAAAAAGACGAGCCAGCAGTGATAACCTGCATGCAGTTCGATCATTTTAATTATTTTGTGTGCTGGCCTTATTTCTGGGCGCCATTCAATTTTGTAGGCTAAAATAAAGTGAATTAAGTTTATATTTTTAGTCTAAAATTTAAACAAGATTATATATCTAAACACTCTTAATGTCTTCACGCTTTCAACTTTCACTTAATCTAGTGAAGCTATAATTTTTAGCTCTACCAAACACACTCTAAGTACACCCAAGTTGTTGCTGCGCGTCACCTAGTATGCTGTGATCCATCTTTGCGAACGATGCGACATTATATCTGAATCTGTATATTACTTATTACTAGTTGGATGAAGTCTGTTTTGCGGTAGCATTTAAACTAAGCAAGCCATATTTATTTAAACGTGTCCGCATGCCATTGCAGCTACAGAAGCAGAGCAGGAGCTGATTTCGATGGGCTCAATCAGTCGTGCAAGCCTCCATGCAAACAAATACAGTCACGACTTTTTGAAAGAATTCTCAAAACTTGTCAGAATTTTCTCTTTTTTGTAACTCTTGATATATAATGAATTTGATTTTGAAACTTCATACATAGGTAGAGTAATCTATGAAGTACATCTATAATTTTTTTCAGAATTTTTCACGACTTTTTTAGTTGGTGTGCATGGTGTGTACACGGGAGGGCCTGTATGTATAGGATACGTTGCCTTTATTTATTGTCCTTGCATAGCAAAACCTAACTGGGAATTGTATCATCATCCCTTAAATTAAAGTCTGCAAGGTTCTCGGCCAGAGAGGCTATCCACCTGTCCTCCTAGGCCGTTTTTTGAAAACCCCCCTGTATTCTTGAAATTACGGATAGGCTCCTGTAAATTACAAATAGATCCTTCACGATTTTTTGTGAGGGAAAGGTTTTTTCCCGTTTATCACGTTTGGGTCCCTCATTTGCCGTTTTATAGGAAAAAACTTTCGTTAAATTCAAATCGTGAACAAGCCCTTTTCTAATTTTTCGGGATAGCGAATAGGTCCAAAAACGTAACAATTAGGTCCTTGCTACTTACGTCTAGGTCCTTTCTCCGTTTTTCCCGGGAAAAAATGTTTTCGTCACCAGAAATATGTGTGTATCTTTATCTCTAGACTTTTTCCCCGTCTCGATTTTCCAGCTCGATCTCTGATATTTTTTAGAACATGTATTATTACTCGGTGAACGCGTAAACTGTTATGGTTGACAAAAAAAGGTTGTCATCTCTAATAATTTCTCACCCTTTTTCCTCTGGACTTTTTCCCCACCTTGGTTTTTAGTCAGATTTTTCCCCACTTCGTTCTATAGTATTTTTCAAGCATGTATTATTGACGGGTGAACGTATAGAGTGTTAGATTCGGGAAAAGAAGATCATTTCTCCGTTTTCCCCGGAAAATATGTTTTCATCACTAAAAATATGTGTACATCTTGTCGTCTCTAATAATTTCACCCTTTTTCCTCTAGACTTTTTTCAAGACCTCGGTTTTCTAGCTCGGTTTCCAATATTTTGAAAAAAACGAAAGAGATATTTCTACAACTCTACCTCTCTATTTTTTTTTTTACCGTAGCTCGGTTTCTCGATATTTTCTATAGTGAAAAATATGTGTACGGTTGTATCTTTGTATTTTTTTTCCTCACTTCGATCTATAGTATTTTTCGAAGCATGTATTATTAATGGGTGAATGTATAGAGTGTTAGATTTAGGAAAAGAAGATCCTTTCTCTGTTTTTCTCGAAATCTTTTTAAGATTACATAGAATTTATCCTAGAAGACCCAGATATCGTATTGTGGCTAGCACTCTGCGGCGCGGCGTGCGCCGCGCCCACGTTGCTAGTAGCTTAGATAGTCTTTGATATTCCCTGGAAGTCTGGCAAGCATAGTGTCATTGAGTTCATCAACCACAGAATTGGTAGGGCATAACTAATGTGGAAATCATTATATACAAAATTTGTTATGGCCAGCACATTGTCTCCTTCTGAGCTCAATAGAAGACCGGCAGGAACATGGACCCAAGACTGTTCCGAGCTTCCCAATTGGCAATGTGTTGGTACTCGTCCCTCCCCTATATCTAGTATCCATTGGCTGAATTCCTGCATACTTTCTTTTTCTTCAGAAGGCAAAGTAGGATCGAGCAATCGCATGTTAATGGTCAAATGTAATACTTCAGCAAATTTCCAGAGTGAGGATTTAACAATTGAGGCTGCTATAACATCCGCATGTGAACTGCCTTCGATAACAGGTAATATCTATCTGAAATTGCCTCCAAGGAGTAACGGCTTGGTGCCGAATAGCTTGGTCGCATTAGCCTGGTTGTCAATAGAAACGATATCACACAAGGAGCGATCTAGTGCTTCGAAGCATAGCTTGTGTGTCATGGGTGTCTCGTCCCACAAAATCAAAGAAGTTTTACTTGTTAATTCCCTAAGAGTAGTACCCCTTTTTATATTACATAGGCTTCTCTCGTGTATATCAAGCGGGATTCGAAATCTAGAATAAACTGTACGACCTCTAGGCATAATAAAGCGGCAACTCCAGAGAATGCCACAGCGAGAACTATTTGCCCTTGGGCTCTCAACCTAGCAATGATAGCATTTCATAGAAATGTTTTTCTGGTGCCTCTATGACCAAAAATAAAGAATAAACATTTTTCATTTCAGAGTATCCTAGACATAATCGTGTCATGCACAGAGCGTTGCTGACTGTTGAGCTTGGTATACATTGAATCAGCCTGTTTAGCTTGCCGTTCTCTATCATAGGAAAATTCTTCGAGAACCCATTTGTTGCTAAGGTATTCGTCTAGCGTATCTGATGGTAACGGAAGACCATATGATGATATCGGTAATCCATTAGTTGAGAACATCGTATCAAGTTCTTTCAACAATCTGTTCTTCAAAACAGTATCTGGTATAAGGTGTTGCTGATTCCTAAGGGAGTCGTGTATGCTACGAACAATATCGTTGATCCTTTTTCGATAAAGGAAGCTTTTATTAATCTTAGTAAATTACATCAAGGTGATACAATTATACTAAGAAGACTCCCGGTCTTTACACAGCTAGGGTGTACACAGCCACACACACACACAAGAAAAGACAAAGGAACCGTCGCGGCAAACTACATCACGCAATATTGTCTTCAAGACTATTCACCATCATAGCAACATTTGGACCGCGATAAAAACTCTCCAATGACAATGCCTTCAAGAAGGACTCGATACGCACACGCACCGCCATTGCCATGATCCAACCAGTGAAGGCTAGACCAAAGGTTTTCACCTCGGAGAGTAAAGCTTCAGACTACAAAACAATGCCTTCAACAAGGCTATTACCAGGCACAACCAACTAAGGTCAGACCTAGAGATTTCTCCCTGAAGTCGAAGTACCGGAGATCCCAGTGTTGCAACCACCCTCATTCCGAGCTAGTGCCGCCATACCACTAAATCTTAGCCAATAGCAACGGACACCTTCTCAAGGCCAGACAAACAATTTTTAGATGTTCGACTCTACGATGACAGATTCGCGAACTAGCCAATAGGCACACAATCATCAAGTCCATAGAGTGCATCTAAAAAATGAGTTATGTCGCCTAAGAAAGCGAATCCGCGAATCGATACTAAGATGACATAGGTCAATAGAAATGTATGAACAACGCTAGTAAGAGATGAAGACGCTGAAGCGAAGAGTAGTCACCTAGATTGGGCGGATCTTCACGGAGCGCTGCCACACCAACCCCAGCACCGGATCTGGGCCAGATCAGCCGCTAGAGAAGGATAGGAGGAGGCGGCGCTTCAGATCCACATGAGTGAGGGAGGGGGTGGCCCGACCTGTATATTAGGTGATCCACCGCCTCGTCTGACTCCGACGAACCCGTGCTAGACGCTGCTTGCGAGGACGCCAGGGACAGCGACGACGAGATGGACACCGGGCGCAGGAGCGGGTGCCCCCGCCCAGCCGCCGCCGCCCCCAAACCCTTGTTTCGTCATATCGTTGATCCTGTAATTCCAATATTTTTGGAACAAGGACTGTGCATCAGCAACCAGAGAATAGGAGAGGACTGTCATAACTAGAGCACGTAGTTGATATGAGGTTGCCCATACTATTCCTCTTAATTCAAACAAAGAAAACCATTCAGTATCATCACCGACCAAACCACGTGTTCAGCATGCTTCATGGTTGGTAGGGTGCACGACGCCATGATACGTATGAACGTCCTCATAGGGCATGGCTCCACGTACTGTCATAAGTAGCATTCTTAAGTAAAAAGACTTGCCCAAAGTGTGGTGGATATGTTTTAATCTGCCAATCTTGGTTCCTCGCTTTCTTTTGTCCAGGTCTTATTCATAACATTCCATGTCCATTTAGTAGGGAATTTGTAGTATATTAATTCTCAAGCAGATGGCCACCTTTGGTTTGCAACAAACCATTCTGTGAGCATAATCCTGCTAGAATCTTCATCTTCAACAATAAGGCCAAGGTCGGAATCTTCATGGTATGTGAGGACTTGCATCCCTAGCATATGTACAAATAAACGTTCCACACTCGGCATCCTACCATGCACATCGAACCTCTGATAATATCGAAATTTAATGTCCTCCACGATTTCATCGACACCAGCACCCGCATCATTTGATCGGTCATGCACAGCGTCAGGACATGTGTCCATAGCGGCTGGAGGGCGATGACCATAGGCAATATGAGCTAGGCTGTGTATTTGATGAGCCAGGTGCTGTAGAAGCCTCGCTGACATAGTGACATGGGCACCAATTCTGGCACGTGTCAACGGCACATCAGCACGCCGAGGATCTAATTTATGCAAAGACGTCACGACGAAATCATGGGCCTTTGTTATAATAATAATAAGAGAAAGTCTACCAAACGGTATACCGTTGGGAATCACTTCCAACGGTATACCATGTTTTATTAGGTTCACGGGTAAATTTCATTACTAGGTTTCACGGGTAAGTTTCATGATATCTCACGGATAAGTTTCATGGGTTTCATGAGGTTTCAAGTTTCATAAGGTTCGTGTTTCATTAAAAAAAGCTTAGCATTGTGCTGTCTGATGAAACCTTTGGTTGAAACTTATCTATGAGACTTTTTTTAATGAAATACGAACCTTATGAAACTTGAAACCTCATGAAACCCATGAAACCTATCCGTGAAACATCATGAAACTTACCCGTGAAACCTAGTAATGAAACTTACCCATGAACCTAATGAAACATGCTATACCGTTGGAAGTGATTCCCAACGGTATAGCGTATGGTAGTTGCTCTCTAATAATAATACAGATATTAAAGGTGGAAGGTTTTGCGGCTTCTCAGCGCCTCCACATCGATTTTGAGCCGACGTGGCCGCGTGCCGTCGCGACGCGTCGCCCACTTGGCTAACAAAGTCATCCAGCTTATATATTTTGACGGCGTTACTTGGCAAAAACGCCTGCGTGACGCAGTGGTAACGCACCTCGCCCGCCTCGCGCAGGTCGTGCGTTCGAGTCCCCATTCCCCTCGCGCACAAGTCGCCCTGCGTTTTTTTGCCGCGCGACACGTGTGCGGGAGACAGTGCCCTCTGTCTGGGGAACATATCTGGTGCAACCAGAGAGTTGGTGAAACCACGGTGCAACCTAACTAGAAAAAGTTTCAAAAAATTCTGAAAAAAATCATGAATGTACATCTCAGTTTACCCCATCTACATATAAAATTTCATGATCAAATTCGTCCTGTGCTAATAGTAATAAAAAAGACAACTGTTCATGATCAAGTTTGTCTTTTTTATTACTCTTAGCACAGGACAAATTTGATCATGAAATTTTATATGTAGATGGGGTAAGCTGAGATGTACATCCATTATTTTTTTCAGAATTTTTTGAAACTTTTTCTAGTTAAGTTGTATCATCATTTCACCAATATATGTGATTGCACTCGATATTTTTTCCTCTATCTGTTCCACCCGTTGAGATCGCCGTCCCCACCCCGCTCTCTCGCGCTTGGCCTCTCCTCTTCGGCCATGCCCGCGAGCTCCTAGGCCTTCCCCCTCCTGCTCTCGGCTCCTCCGGCCGCGCTTGGCCTCGCTGCTCCGCTTCCCGACATCCGGTGCACGCGCCGCCGCCCTTGTGCCCTGGCCCCTCTCGTTCCCCTTGCAGAGGTCGCCGCCCCGCTGCGCCGCGCTCTCGCCCTCACCGAGAGGAGCAGCCAGGAGCGAGGTATTCGAGGGCTACGAGTGACAGTGCTGCAAGGTCTCCGCCTACCGCAAGTGCACGGACGCCTCCGCCATCGACAAAGGTACCCAGTCGAATCGCTTTGTCTAATCCGATATGCCTTGCTGATTTTGTCTAATTACGGTGAGGTCTCCGCACAGAAGAAAAAGCAGAAGCTCTCCAAGATCCAGCCCGGCGTGGACGAGGCTGAATCGCTGGTAAATACCACATCGCATTTTATTTTCTTTTTGGGATCCATTTGCCTACATGGCTGTGCGATTCTGATGCCTTACGTTCTGCTGTGGGCAAGCAATTAGAATTGGATTAGTGATTTTCTGAGGTGGAGGGCTGGGGGCAGCCATTTAATAGATTTTTGTTGAGACTGGCATGGTTGATGCGCTCGCGGTGAGCTCTCTAATTCCTGTCATTAGTGGTTCAATCTTTTGCCTGATCGAGTTCTTGCTTTGAATCTCTTAATCGATCCATGCAAATGAGATGAAGTCCAGGCGCAAGTTCATGGCCGCCGCCGAGGCCGAGGTGGCCGAGATGGAGCCCTGTCAATTCATCCGCTCTTTGTGTTAATACCTTCACTGATTAATTTATCTATAAGACAACTACAAGACAGCTTCCTGGTATCATCACAATCACAGGAATTTGCACGCCCTATGGATTTCACTATTGGTGCTTACATATCTTTGTTGCTTTTTGAGCCAAACAAGTGGTATTTTCCTCACGTTTTTCTCATCTATCTCTGTTGAAATGTACTATGAATGCTTTATTTCTGCACAAGAGATAAAACAGTTGGATATGAATGCATCGGTGCAAACCCAACAAATGTTTTCTGACTTGCTGTCAAGTTTTGATTAAATATAATTAAATTCAAGATGTTTGGCATCAGTTGAAATTAATATTTGTGTTTCCATGGATTGTTGTGGGGTTAGTCTATTTTTTTGGATTTCTTCTTAAAGGTGGACATCTCCTGGTTTATTAGATTCTAAGAGGAACCCCAATATCTTTGCTATGCAGATTTAAAGTAATACATTTCGTTATAGTTCTTAAGAGTAACAAATGAGTGGCCAAACTTTTCTTTTCAGGAGTCCCATATGGTCATTATACTGCCATGCCATCCAAAGAATGTCACATGGCAAAAGGTACGGGTAAGATATACTCGGATAACTTGATGGGGTCACATGATAAGGTAATCTGAGGCTGCTCATTTTGGGGATGCATTGAAAACTTTAGATTGATCCACATTTTTATGCGACGGATGGCTGGACTTATGTACACATAAGCCATGCTGTGTTGTACTATATCTCTTGGCCCAAAAAAAGTGTCAAAGCAGTATGAGTGATATGATACGAGATTAAGCTATTTTGATCTTAAATCCTACTTTTTTTGCCTAATATGTAAATAGTATATTGGGAGCAAGTGACATATGGTAGAACCTCATTCTATATTCCGTATATGGTGTATGGCTGTATGCACTTGGAGACTCTGGCTCATGTGTATTTGCTTTGGTCCTTCTGAAGTCTGGACATGTGTTATTCATTTGTAGCCTGCTGGGAGGAAACAATTCATGTTCTTTTGGTTTTTTTTCTGTCTTCTTTGTTATTCCCTCCATTCAGAAATATAAGGCATATAGTTTGAATGGTCTCGTTTAGTAATATAAGGATTGCTTACAGATTTAATGAGGCTTTTCTTACTATACCCCTATTTATTCTCTCTCAACCATAGCAGCAGACCGTATTGGGAGGAAGCCAGTTGTTGTGTTTGGTATTTTCTCAGTGTTAGTAACATTTTGCCTTCTTTTTATATAACACCAGTGTAGATTAAACTGTGGCTTTATTTGCTTCTGTATTTCAATTCCTTTTATTTCTTTAGGTGAGTCTCTAACTTAATTTCTTGCTAATATCTCAGGATGGTCTTTAATACTTTGTTTGGGCTTAGTGTCAACTTTTGGATGACAATAGCTACAAGATTTCTCCTTGGTGCTTTAAATGGTTTACTTGGACCAATAAAGGTATGGTGAATTTGATAGCTCTTTTTTGAAAACTCTTTTATGTTAGATTATGTATATTTCATGTCTTTGTGCCTGACTTTTGCAGGCTTATGATATTGAAGTTTGCTGACCTGAACATGAAACTCTAGCATTATCATTTGTAAGATATTTGCCATAAGAATGCACTATTAGTTTCTTTAGTCTCAATGAGTTTGATTTCGACATTCACTTTCTTGCAATTTTAGGTTAGCACAGCGTGGGGAATAGGTCTCATCATTGGTCCTGCTCTTGGAGGCTACCTTGCAATGGTATGGCAGAAGAAATTTCACAATGTTATGCTATACTTAATTATCAATGCTAACCTGGTTGGATGCCGGTATATGATATTGCCAGTTTTTGCACACTTTTGATTGTGCAGCCAGTGTAATTGCGAGTCCATAATTGCATTTGCTACTCCTTTTTTTTGCCATTTTGTGTACCCTGTGGGAAACCTTATGATGTGGGCTTCAACACAAAGTTGCTATATTGTATATTCATAAGTATGTCCTCCTGAACCTCTTAACAAATTTTTTCTAGGCAATCTTAAAAGCAGTTTTTTCAGACATACTGTTCAGAGTTCGTAATTGATCTTCAATGACTAATTGATCTTCAAAATTTTCTGAATATGGTTCAATGACTAAATCCATGACTCTTATACTCTAGATAATTAAAATTCTATCCTAATATGGTTGTTTCAGCATTTGAACCTCTTTTGTGGAATAACAAAGTTAGGAACAAACTATATATTTTTTACATCACAGAAAATACTTTTTTTTTCCCGATTAACTAGTGGCAGGAGTAAAAGGTACATCCATACCTGGCATGAAACAGTGAGAAAAGATTATGTAAATGGGCTGTATATGCATTTAGCTAATCTTATTTTCACTTTTTTTTAATATATTTATCCCTTAATATCTCCTGTTCCCTGTACACAAACATTTTTTCCTCCTTCAAGTTTCAAAATACTGATTACATACGATTAAAATATGTATTATGTATGCTTCTTGAAAGATTTCGGTTTTCCCCCCTTATCTGCGAATAGGCTTCCTCCTATGTTTTAGGTTGCCAAAAGAAGCTTGCTCTTTTATCTGCACTTCTTAGATTCGATCAGATATTCTTATTTATAGTTTCTAAAAATATATACAGAATAGCATTCCTTTCTCTCTGTGAAAGAAAATGCATATGATTACTGCAAACAACAGTGGTGCCATTTTGTGCTAAAAGGTCGTGTTGAACTGAAATGGAATAATCCAAAACCTTAATTTTGCCCTTTTACTTATTACAATAAAAATAGCTCAGCTGTTTTACTCTACAGTTCAGCTCTACTACTGTCATGCTTGTGTTTACCTAGAATTTTCAGGTATTATTGTTTTCGTACTTACTATTATGAGCTCCAGAATATGCATTTCCTGCCAGATTAGAGCCTCCAAGTTTGATCAAAATAGCTTTCATTTACCGTTTGGAGAATACTGCTTTGTATATACAGTGATTGCCAAAAAAAATTAAACGCTAGCAATACAGCATTGGTCATAACCCAGGAGCATTGTATACTTTCGTTGATAAGAATTAATTGGATATTTGCCACCTTTCAACGTGAAAATTCGACGCCATGTACAAAAAATGCCACTCCAGTGGCATGATTTGTACATGGTGTCGAAGTTTGAAATTGAAGAGTGCCAAATTTCTAAATCTCCCCGTTGATAATGGCTTTAGATTGTCCTATGACAACCTCTGAAAAATAATATTATCATTGGCGAAAAATTTGCGTAGTCTTCTGTGCTTTAGATGTTTTCGAATTCTTAAATGAGCATGACAGATAAGCTTTAGCTCAATATAGTGTGCACTATGTTATCCAACATTATAGTTTTGCTCTTCGTATTAATACCTTCGCCGATTAGGTTATTTGTAAAATGATCAAGAAACAGCTTCCTGATATCATCATAGCTAGAAATTTATGGATATTATTGTTTTCTTACTAGCTTTTTTGAGCTTTAGAATATGCATTTACTATCAGATTGAAGCCTAGTCTTCGCTTTCTACATAGAATGTGGGTAGAAGGTCATCATCGAGTCATTTTGATCTTGAAGAATGACTACATACATATTCTAAAGTTCTTCTGTTTGGTTTTTGGCGTCTTATTTTTTACGGAGAGTTGCTCAAATTTTTCGCAAGGCCTCCGGAGCTTTCAAAAATTATTTTTAGCAGAATAGCCATTTTTTAGTGAAAATTTTTCCAGAACCCCGAAAATTCCATAAAATTATGGAATAGTCTATTTTTTTCTATAGAAGACCCTCGAGACTTCTTCTATTTGGTTTTTGGCGCCCTATTTTTTTACGGAGAGCCGCTCAAATTTTTCGCAGGCTCTCCAAAGCTTTCAAAAATTATTTTTAGCACGTTATTTTGTACAGAGAGGCACTCAAATTTTTGCGTTGAACCTTTGGTGCTTCCACAATTTATTTTGAACACGTCGTTCTTGACGAAAATTTATCCAAAACTTTCAAAGATTATGTATTAATTGGCTCATTTTTTCTCTGTTGAACTCCCAAAACTCACGTAATTTTCACTGCTTGTCTTGTATTAGCTACCGCATCATGGCGCGGCGTGCGCCGCGACCACGTGCCTAGTATACTTGAAGAGAAACTTCATAAGATGTGTTCTATTACACCATTCTACATTTACATGGACTTGATATTTTTTGAGCAAACGAAGGTTATGAGGAACCACTCATCTATTATCAAGCTTCATCCCATGTTTAATAACAAATCTACCATCGTCACAACGGTGATAAATAAGATATCCGTCATGGTCAACCAATGTCTCAGAACGAAAAGACTTAGAATATCTTTTCAAACAGTGGCCATTTTTCATACATAGACACTTAGGATTAAGGTCACCACATGGTCCATGAATCATGAGTTCCTCAACAAGGGCATATCCCAATGGATCCGAAGATATGTGAGGCAACTCGGTAGAAATGAAGCTATCAATGAAAGAAGGCAAAGGATCTCTACCACCCACAGCTAACCATATTAGTATATGAGCATGGGCCATGGGGTGGGCCTCTTTTTTGGAACACAACAATATAAACCACTGCAAGGAAAACAATAAAGGAATCAGAACTAAGATGACGGGGGAACTCAAGTAGGATAGGGGAGAAAAGCAAAAGGGGAAACAGGGTCACCTGCACGGACAGGTCTAAATGATGTGCTGTCTTTAATATCAGTAACGAATTCTTGCAGTTTCATATGGTAGGCACTAGGGGTGTAAACGGAGCGGATAATTTCCGACCGATCCGAGTCCAAATTCATTTAAAATCAGATTCCAATCCGAAAAAATGATATCCGGTTCGATCCGGATTCGAATCCGCCTATCCAACAAAAATATGGGTTAAGATATGGGAAGAGATCCAAGTATCCGATTCGTATCTGATCCGTACCCGCATATCCGAGATATTCGAAAAATATCAGTGTAAATTAGTGAAATAAATATCCGATAACAGATCCGATAAACATAAACATTATACATCATATAAGTTCATATGTTGATTGAAATTATACTTGGCTGCATATTATTCTTATGTAGGAAAGACACCTATTATTGAATTTGAAACACTTATATGTCTTGAAGGTTCTAGTAAAGTTTTGTGTATGGTTGATCGATCCTAATATGCATGACATATATGGTTTCTGCTTTCACGCATTATTCGACTAACTATTCGTGACCGGGACTAACTGTATCCGGAACGATCTGTATTCACGATCGAAGTAATCCGTATTCATATTCGAGACCGGCACTGTCCGTATTCGATTCTATATCCGAGAAAAAATTTAGAATAGGATACGGAATGAGTGAAATCCGTCCGTATCCGATCTGTTTGCACCCCTAGTAGGCACGCGTGACCATGTCAGATCGATCATGTGCTCTCTACCCTGGCTCAAAGCAGAGTACGGCAGCTATCTCTGGCCATCTGGCATTACATGTGAACGTGGTGAATAGCTATGGCGCGCCATAGGCTTGACAAATCGCAATGGAGTCATCGTAGTTCTGTATCACATATCTTTTGCTACCAATAAAACTGGCAGCAAGAGTGTCTTGATACCGACATCTCTGCCCATACTGTTTCCCCTGCCAATAGCGTCTGAAATGCCCTAGTAAGTCTCAGACCTCAGTTTATCCTGATTGAAAAAATGGAAGGACAGCCAGCTTGCCTCAATACATGAGTATGCGTTAACAAAGATCCGATCAGAGTGTCTGCTGCAGCAGGTGAAGGGGTTAGGGCCACTGCTCCGATAGTGGCACTCATAGCAATAGAACTCCAACATGGAGACGTCCTCATGTTTGCCAGGAGGCTGATCTTCTATCTATCTTAACTTGATGCCCAGGTGAAATCCCTTGTCTCCATAAGGGAAGAGAAGGGGGTATTGCACAGACATAAGCAAGACATGGACGGGAGAAATTTGTCTAAACCCAGCAAACTGTGACTGTACCACGACATTGAATCTACAGCTCTCAACAGAGATATCGCCAACTATTAAGATAGCTAGCTCAAAGGTCACCGGGAGACTATGTAACGATGGCCATCTGTCTTTTGTGGTCCAATCAATCTGATAGCAACTTCTGGAGCATTAGGCGACAGCAATCTATCACGAGCAAGCCTAAATTGATGAACAATAGGATTGCAGGTATTCAACATCGTGATAATTCCTTCTATAATGGCTGGATCAGGCTGTTCTGTATAAGGGCCATCATTATCAAATAGATTTAAGCGATTCCACAATTCATTAGACGTGTCATAAGCATACAGCTGAGCAAACTCTGGATGACGACCGGTGCTAGGCAGAAGAGATCCAATACGATGATGAACCACGCCGTTAATACGGAATACATAAGGGCCAGCGCCGGTGTTGATGCTCTTGTCCACATTGACACCGAGGGAAGTAAAAGTGAAAAGAGAGTTGTAATAGCGGATCAAACGCATAAAACTGCTGGCCCGAGGATCTCCATCGAAATGGATAAGGCTCTGCAAAAGCGACAGGAATGGCTTATGAGGAGGTAAAGATACTTTTCCTCCACGGCAACAGAGATTGTAGATAACACGCTCTTGATACTAAAACAAAGCAGAACATCTACTGCACGCATAATCGGGACCGCCGTAAAACGACCGACCGTTGTAAGTCACTACAGCAAAGCAAAGAAACCACGGACATCGGAAAAGGTAGGTCCGTAATATGTAACAAAATGGGAGATCACACATGAAGAGGAAGAATAGGAAGGAGGCATAACAGGCTCACGCGGGATGCAAGCTATCGGACGCATGGACGAAGAAAAGCGGTACCAAGGAAGGATATACAAGAGGAAACATAAGCTAATTAAGGATAGCAGCGGCTTTTCCAACAGGTATTACCGAATATAACAGTAATAGAACAAAGCAGATTAACCTGTTTTTGCAAGCGCTCTACAAAGGTTAGCAGAACGTCTCTTGGCTCTATTCGCATGGGCAACCGTGGTCGTGACAGTTGGGCAAAAATGATCTCCTAAACACAAGCACTGGAAATGAGTTAAGTCGTAACGAAGAAGGCTAGATATTGGACATGTTCAATAAAACCCAATGCAATTGGGCAGAGGGAGTGGCCAACTGATAACAACTGCAGGGCGTGAGATCGACACAGCAGTGACAGGGTCCCCGCTGACGTAGGCGGGTGTTGTGCAGTGAAGTATCGTACCTGCTATCAACGCAGTAAGCAGGGGTGCTCAGTGGCGGAGGTGCAGCACAAGTCGGCATCGTGACGGCGACCAACAAGGATAAGCCGCATGGACTACAAGCAGGACAACGGTTTGGTTATTTTTATTGGAGCCCATATCTTGAGCTCGAACATGGTTTCTTTTTCCTATTTGCTTTAATAAGATAGACAGATAGATGAATGGATGGATGGATGGATGGGGATGCATGCTAAACGTAGCAATCTGTTGCCGCCAGATAAGTCTAGAACCAACACCACCATGTCCCTATGAGGGTGCATGTTTCTTGGGAAATGGCGTCGGAAATATATAGTGGTCGTGCCTCATCGCGAGGGGAATTAAGTTCATGTCTCACCGTGCATGTATGTATGGGTTGCCCGCTCGTCGTGTTCCATCCATCCATGGAGCCAAAAGACAAACAAGCACATGCGAATGCGAGCGTGTTTTGGATGTATAGCTTCCACGACGCTATATATATATTGCGAACAAATCCGAGGTCGTCCTTCCACTGCATCTCCGCTCTGGATTTCGTTTGGCTTTCAGTAGTCGGACGGGACTGGTTTAGCTCCGTGATTTGTGTCGGTGAGTTCCGCTTGCAAAAATCGACCTTATCTCGACCAAGTTTTAAATTTTGATTTAAAATTATATGTAACGTGATCGAAATAAAAAAAATTCTGTGGCATTACAAAATTTACGTTATATGGAATCGCAAGGACATGAAGCGTGTGATTAACACTCCAGGGTTTTGAGCTAATAAGATTAACTTGCAAACCTTGACGAAATAAGATTCTTTCTATAGAATATGGTAGTATGAACTTTGAAGAGTGTCTTTGAACTATTTTTACAATTCTTTGCATTTAGACGAGTTATTTTATTTGTTATTGAAATAGTCTAAATGACCACAAAAGTAACGCTAAGCCGAGCTAGGTTTCCTTTTTAGTTTGCGACTACATTATGCATGATCTTTTATTCATTTTTCTGGTATTAACAGGGTGCAACCCTAAAAGTGTTTTAAAACTGTTTTTACATTATTTTGACTTTAACCCCGATAGATTATTTATTTATTTATTGTTGTGACCTGCTTTTCTTTTTACTAAAAGAATGTAATCTAAGTTTCATTTCAAATATTTTTATATACATAGGTCCTTACTAAATTTATTTGGCTTTGCATTTTTACTACTTTTTGTTTCTTTATGGGCGAAAATTTCTTTTTGAGATAAAGGGAATTTGTTTGCAAACCAAAATTAAAGTAGGGGTAAGAGTAGAATCTTAAGAAAGAGGAAAGAATAGCAAAGTCTACACTTTGCAAATAGAATATTTTTAAAGCCGCCTATTCACCCCCCTCTAGTCGGCATCCTCGATCTTACACGTGCCCGTAGGAGAGGAGATCAGGTCCTTGTGGATTAGAGATCTCCACTGGTTATATTGTTTGTTGGTGTCCTTGTGAACATATATCTAGGTGCTATATTCGTGGAGAATGGTGAGTCGATTCTTAGTGTCAACACTATACAGAGTGATACTATAGAGAACAACACTGATATTATAAACTAGCAGTTGAGCTATCCATATATGACGACAATGAGACATAAATGTTTTTTAATCTTAGATTCCACATGCTTCATGTTATGTTTACCTAATCGATGCTTAAGATTTGGTTTATTTACTAGCCATATTACTAAATATGCCGAAAAAAATTGATGTTCATGATACGGTTTGGGTCATGTTGGATGATATGTTCATTGTACGGTTTGGGAATTACATTGTTTTACATGAAAAAATCATGGATTTTAAATGAGATTTTTATATAATCTTGTCTCTATTCATTGTGTTTGTACATAAGCGACTTATGTACATCTAAAAATTTCAAAGTATTTTGTAATGTGAGTACCTTCAGATTGTGAAATTAAAGATAATTTTAAGCTCAAGTTTGTAAGGTGTTTTTGGAATTTGTATGCTTCAATGAATTGATTTAAACATTCAACCATTGCACATTAAGAGTGAACAGATCATTTAGACAAGGTTAGTGCTCTTTGCAAATAAATTTTTTATCACAAATTGAGTTTTCGTTGCAACACACGGGTACATGACTAGTTAATTGTTTGAAAATGAAGTGCGATACATGATGAGCTAGGAGGCGTCATGAACTTCCGGCATGTACTCGACGATGCGAGGATTGCTTTTTTGGTCCAACCGCTTTTAAATTCATCGCTTATGGATATGGGCAATAGCAATATCACGGTGGTATATTTAAAACCGATTTTTTTATTTTTATGATATAATTTTTATATGCATTATTTTTGAAAAAGATTCACATATATTCTTCATAAAAGGTATTATAATTCATCACAAAAAAAATTAGTGTTAAATTCAGTCAAAAAAATATATGAAACTCGGTCCTAAAAACCGAAACCTCGGCAAAATTCACTACAAAAATTTGAAAATTTTCAGATTTTATTCCACATAGATTTAAAAATTCGGCCTCACCGAAAATCAGAAATCATTTTGAACCTTAATCAGATCACGACCGTTGTTGAATTTATTTTTTTTTAAAAAAGAGAGAGAAGTAGAGTAGTACACTAGTAGTACTCGTAGCCCATGCTTCTGCCATCAATCATGTTCCTGCTGGCCGATGATGCCGGGAAATTTCGTTAGCCTGTAGTCGGTGGCACGCGGACGCGGCCACCATGGTGGGGTCCTTGTCCTCGTGCTTTTGGCTAGTATTAGAGTAAAGTTGTGCATATGATTCCAGACCCCTACATTTTAGAGCAACTTTTGAATCTTATTGATAATATTTGAGTTCTAGATAGTCTCTAATGCTCTTGTGTGTATTCAATTCTTATTTTAAAAGAGTTAGGAGAAAATTCAAGTATTGTATTTAATTTTAAACAAAGAAAGAAGCAGAGCAGTAAACTTGTAGGCTCGTAGCCCATGCTTGTGGCATCAATCATGTTGCTTCCTGGCTGGCCACCGTGGGGTCCTTGTTCTCGTGCTTTTCTTGGCGTGCACATGATTACAGTAAAGTTGTGCACATGAGTCCAGTCGAGGGCCAGTCCAGGACAGTCCAGGAATCTTTTCTTGGCGTGCCTAGGGGCCAGGGGGCCAACCTCTCACGCATGGAGACGCAGTACTCTAGATTTTTTTGCTTGCAGCAACCGGCCCTCGTCATACGACTGGACTGGCTATATATATGTGGCTCTCGACCTCACTTCTTCTTCCCTACCCCAGTAGACGATAAATACCACGGAGGAGCAAGCACCACCACCACTCGAGCTAACAAAGCAAGAGAGAGCTACGCACGCACCGATCGAGCATGGAGTTTGCGACGGGAGCCATGAGCAGCCTCCTCTCCAAGCTGGGCGAGCTGCTCAAGGAGGAGTGCCAGCTGCAGACGGGCGTCAGGGGACAGGTCGAGTCTCTCTCACAAGAGCTTGAGATCATGCAAGCTGCCCTCCGCAAGGTCGGCGAGGTGCCGCGGGACCAGCTCGACGAGCAGGTCAGGCTCTGGGCACGCGATGTCAGGGAGCAGTCCTACAACATGGAGGATGTGCTCGACACCTTCCTCGTGCGCGTGGACGACGGCCGTGAGTCCACGGACGACAACCCGAGCAAGCTCAAATGGCTGCTGGAGACGATTGGCAACTTGTTCAGCAAGCTCAAGCATCGCCATCAGATCGCCCACACGATCGAAGAAATCAACAACCGAGTCCAGGAGGTGGCCAACAGGCATGGCAGGTACACACTCGGCCGCATTTTAGCTATGCCTGCCGCAACGTCGACGACCATCGATCCTCGCGTGTTGGCTATGTACAAAGATGCGGCACAGCTCGTCGGCGTTGATGGGCCAAGGGACGCGCTCATAAAGATGCTGTCCGAGGGTGGGGATGATGCGTCCAAGATGAAGATGAAGATTGTATCCGTGATCGGATTTGGAGGATTGGGCAAGACCACTCTTGCTAAAGCAGTGTATGACAAGCTTAAAGCGGATTTCGATCGCGGGCTTTTGTTCGGTCGGTCAGAATCTCGACATGAAGAAAGTTTTAAGGACATCCTGATTGGTCTTGACAAGCAAAAGTACGTGAATTTAAATATGACAATGTTGATGAACGGCAACTCATCGATGAACTCCGAGAATTCCTTGAGAACAAGAGGTACGCACGAATCACCTAGTTAGTGCTAGTCTTAAAATAGTTTTACTAACTCATGGCTTTTGTGCTGAAATGCGGATGTGTAGGTATTTTATTGTCATTGATGACATATGGGATGAGGATTCATGGGACCCAATCAGATGTGCTTTGGCTGAAAGTTGTTGTGGAAGTAGAATAGTCGCAACTACTCGTATTTCCAAAGTTGCCAAATATGTCGGTGATGTTTACGAACTACAGCCACTTTCTCGTGATAACTCTGAGAAATTATTCAATATAAGACTAATTGATTGTGAAGGCAAGTGTCCCTATAATCAATCCAAAGAGGTATATGATAAAATTTTGAAGAAATGTGGTGGTGTACCATTAGCTATTATTACAATAGCTAGTTTGTTGGCCAGTAAACTAGCGGAGGACTGGTCTGAGGTGTACGACTCTATCGGTTTTGGCCATGCAGACCTCGCTGAGAATACTAGAAAGATATTGTCTTTTAGCTACTACCATCTACCTTCTCATCTAAAGACTTGCTTATTGTATCTAAGCGTATTTCCGGAAGATTATGAGATCAACAAAAATAGCTTGATATGGAAGTGGATAGCTGAAGGTTTCGTCCATGAGGAACAAGGGATAGGATTATTAGAGGTTGGAGAGACATACTTCAACGAGCTCGTAAATAGAAGCATGATCCAGCCGGTAGAGAGTCAAGAAGTTGGTTTTGAAGCTGTTAACCATTTTATTCCATCGGGTCGAGTAGTTGGGCATGTAGTTGGTTGCCGTGTTCATGATATGGTGCTTGATCTTGTCCGTTCCATATCGAAAGAAGAAAACTTTGTTACTATATTGGACAATAGGCAACCAACGTTTCCGCGAAGCAACAATGCTCGCAGGTTAGCTCTTCAAAAGAGACTCAAAGACCAAAATGCTCTGGCTGATATGGGCGTGCAACATGTGAAGTCATTTATTGCCGTTTCGTGTTTTGCTAGTATGGGAATATCCCCAAGCTTTCAAGTTTTGCGTGTCCTAGCTATGGACAACTGTCACTTTACGCATGATACCAGCCTCGAGCATCTTGGGAATTTAACTCACTTGAGGTTCCTTGGACTAAGATATACATCTTGTGTTGGTAAGAAGCTTCCAGAAGAAATAGGCCGACTAAAGTCTCTGCAGACACTGGACTTGGAAGGAACTGGCATAAAGGAATTGCCGTCGAGCGTCGGCCTACTAACCCAATTAATGTGCCTACGTACTGATATGTACTGGCGGACAGTGTCGCCGGATTTTATTGGGAATTTGACGGCCCTGCAAGAGCTATGGATGTATCCTGCCTTAAACAGGTCCGCAAGATTTCTCAAGGAACTAAGCAGCCTGAGGGAACTGAGGGTGCTCGTCACTAGTATTGAGGTATTGGATGAGTGCGTGGAGAGAGCTTTGGTGGAGTCTTTAGACAATTTGCACAAGATCCAACATGTCGATATTAGGGGCACACCATGGAGGAAGGGTGCCACGTGGGAAGCAGGACTTGTCTCCTATCGACGTCTCCGCTATTTGAGTTTAGGATGCTTGAACTTTTCTAGGCTGCCGGCAAGGATTAATTCGTCACTTCTTCCGAACCTCTCCTTCTTAGAAGTGCGATGCAGGTTGTGCAAGAGCAGGACATGGAAACCCTTGGGAGGTTGCCGGAGCTCCATGCCCTCACGCTATGGTCGTGGGACACGTCAGTAGTAAGCATTACTGGTGGGGATGGGCGGCACTTGTTCCACAAGTTGAGGTCCCTCAAGACGGATTTGGCTTTTCACTTTAGAGTCCAACGAGTGCACTACGTGGCACCTACTACTACTACTACTACTATTATGCCAAGCCTTGAATTCCTTGTGTTTTGTGTTCCAGTCCGGTTCCTAAAGGATGCCAACCTTGGTTTTGACAAGTTTGGCTTGAGATTCTCCTTCGCTCCACCAAGTCACCGCTCAAATCAACTGTAAGCATGCCCGTCCTGCGGAGGTGGAGGAAGCGGAGGCGGCATTACCCGCCGTCCATCCCACCCTTCAAATGCAAAGGATATGGGAACATGAAATGCTCCCATCAGATGATGATGAGGTGCGTACGTACTCACTACTCACATCGCTAGCTGGCTCCAATTAATGTTTCTCTCTCTCCCTGTTCCAAGTTTTCTTTCCATTTTCCTCGGATTAATTACCACTAGCTACTGGTCTGGTTGGAGTAAGTAATTACATCCCATATATTGTTACTCCTAGTTTCTTTAAGCAGTGCTTCTATGTTTTTCTCTCAATACAAATTGTACAAATTTGAAAGCAAGCAAAAGAATAAACAATCATCGATACTATTCATTAATGCTTTAGTATTTCTAAAACTTAAAAAAGATGGAAGCACCTCTTTTTATATTTTTTTTAAGAACCACTGCCTCCGTTCTTTTTTCTAGTTGGTGTTATACGAGTCGAGGATAGATTTTGCTATTAACGATTTACTCGTAGTACGGGCATGCTATCATTGTAGTACGTTTCTCTTAATAAATGCACTAGAAAATCTAAGACATGAAACAAGTGAGCTGACGCCCGTGACATACTTTTAGCTTTTGGTTATTTGTTTTTCTGTTGGACTTATTACTTTATTCTTTGTTAACATAATACTGATCCCTCTTTCTGTTTCTCGTTCTGAGCAGAAGAAGGATAGTAAAGTCGTTGAATGGGAAGTCAATGTGCGGAAGGAGAAGGATGAGAAGCATCGTTTTAGCTTTTGTGGGTTGTATTATTATCCTTGTGTGGAGACATTCAGCGTTTCCATCAACTGTGAGGATGCTACGCTTGGGGAGGTGGAGGAAGCGGAAGCGGCTCTGAAGTTATCAACCCGCACCCATCGCAACCATCCCACACTTGAAATGAAGAGACGCAACCAAGACAAAATGATGCCGTCGGACCAACACCAACAGGTCCCCCTCTTATCTTCTTCTTCTAATCCCCGTTACTTCTACTACTCATCATGCTTGCTACCTAGCTAGTTTTAATTACTACTTTCTTTCCCCGATTCCAGCCGAGCAACGAGAGACTATCTAACGTGGCAGCAGAAGAAATAGGAAAAAGACCAGCCAGTGATAGCTTGCATGCAGTGCAGGTACGTATCAACTTCCATTTGAATTATTGTGTGTGTTGGCCCTATTCGCCGCATGACTCAACTCAATGCCGCTTAATTCGTCAATCTTTGGCACCAATCATCGCATTCGTTTATATTCCCTCCTCCATCTTTTAAGGTAATAATGTAAATGCTGGCCTGTTTGTTTTACAGTTTTGTTGCAAATTATAATAATGTAAATGCTATTCTGTATCTTTTGCTCTTATATCTTTCTTTTTTTTTCTAAACCTTTATGCATGACTGAACACGGAAACTAAAGCTGGATGGAGCCTATTTCTGGGCGCCATTTATTTTCTGCATGATCTCAAAATAGGAAAAGAGACCTCTGTTTCTGGATGTCTGAATAGCCCCACTATAGTATCACTTACAGTAACTCTGGGTTTTGGCAATTTTGGAGGATTATGAATTTCAACATTTCAAATTTTCCGTTGCTGTGGAATGAAAATTAGCAACTTGAATAAAAACTGATGACCCCAAAATTTATTATACTAATCTATTATCTTAATAGAAAAGTTAAAAAATAAGCCACCACGTTTAGATCTCAAAGGCTAGACAATTTTATACGTTATATTATAGAATACCACGCTACACCGCTCAATTACATGGGCCAATCGGCTTGGTCATACTGAGTAGACGCAAATTGTTGCTGCGCATCACCTTGTATGCTGTGATCCATATTTGCAAACGATGCGACATCATATCCAACTTATTACTGGTTGGATGAAGTCTGTTTTTCCGGTACCATTAATTTAAAGTAAGCAAGCCATATTAATTTAAACTAAGCAAGGCATATTTATTTAAACGTGTCCGCATGCCATTGCAGCTACAGAAGCAGAGCAGGAGGTGATTTCGATGGGCTCAATCAATCAATCGTGCAATCCTCCATGCAAGCAAATACAGTCACGATCGGCACTGCACTTTCCATGCCGTTTAATAAACTTGCTTCTCCGTCGAGAGGAAGCCCGTGCTCTCTCATATGATATCTTGGTGCTTCTTAATTAGTTCTGTTCTGTTTTAGCTTCCGTGTCAATTCAAGAACCATTAGTTCTGTTCTGTTTTAGCTTTCGTGTCAATTCAAGAACCATTAATAAATTTCCAGGGTGCCTCCTGCATGTTGCTAGCTAGCTAGATGCATGCATGGAAGCGCTTCCAGTTGTTCTGCTTCGAACCCTTCTCTAAAATTTTAAATCTTTTTGCTTGCTCAATCAAATCAATAGATGCATTGAACTTCATTTGTTATCTTTCCAAAATTAAAAAAAACACAAGGAACACGAATGGTATAGTACCTAAAAATTTTATAAGTTCACTGAAGTATGATCATGATCCAAAATTTTTATAAGAGCTTAATATTTGCCTCAACACACTTCTCTAAAAGTTTAAAAAATTCTAACCCTTTTTTGGTTGCTCAATCAAATCTATTTATTGATCATCGTGCTTTTATCAGGACAATAGTAATGTCACAATTTTTTAAAAAATTCCTTAGACTTGATAATCAAATAAAAATTTTGTGCCAACATTATCTATGCTTCAAGACCATTCATAAAATTTTTTTCAAAATTTATAATGTGGTTTGTATCATTTTTCATTCAGTTCAAATTTACCAGTTAGCCTTCGGTAGCACTGTCTTACTTTTCTAAATTTCTTAGGCTTGATCATCATCTTATGACTATTACACGTGCACGGCCCACCCGTCGCTCTCGCGTGACTCACTCAATCGCCTGCACCATGAGTATGACTATTGGGTTTTAACCCTAGATCACACGGAAACGAACACAGAAGTTTTGAGATAATTTTCTCTTTTATTACTTCTTACTCTCTCCTTTTCAAAACTTAGACCTGCCCCTGAATTTATACCCAAACTACAGTCCTAAAAAACATAATAGGATTTTACTTCCTTATCCTAATCAAACTCATCCTAATCAACTCCAAACTGTCGTGGGGCTGGGTATACACCACGGGAAGGGTCACCACGCCGAACCGCGCGTGGGAGGGAGTAGTCCATGCAAGCTTTAGCTTCTTTTTTTTTCGTTAATCTCTGACTTATTTTTTTCTGCAAGTTTGGGTCTAATTCAAACGAAATTACTTCTTGCTATCTCCTTTTCAAAACTCAGGCATGCCCCTGAACTTATACCCAAACTACAGCCCTAAAAAGTAGAATAGGATTTTACTTTCTTATCCTAATAGAACTTCTCATCCTAATCAACTCCAAACCGTCGTGGGCTGGGTATACACCGCGGTAAGGGTCACCACGCCAAACCACGCGAGGGAGGGAGTCGTCCATGCAAGATTTAGGCTTTTTTTTTGTTAATCTTTGACTTATTTTTTCTGCAAGTTTGGGTCTAATTCAAACAAAATTACTTTTTTTTTTATCGTGGAAGCAGCAGCAAGGCTACTACATTGCGTCTATCGCAGCAAAGGGAGATGTCCACACAGCAGGTGACATGCATCGAGAGTAGGCTAGATTTACCATTTCATTCGGACAAGAGCTAAATATAAATAAAGATATGCAAATGGGCCGATTTAGACAGGGGCTTCTCATACTTGTCGCCGATTTCGGCTGGTTTCTTTCGTTTTCCGGGGCCGTTTTGGTGCGGTTCGGCCGGGTATTTTGGAGCGGCGAGGCACGGGTTCACGCCGCCGTGCACGGTGGGACTGAGCCGAGTCTTCTCGCCTCCGAGATCTCACGAGGCTAGCTCCATTAACGACCGGAGAATTGCTACTCTACTACCACCACCACAGCACCACTCGAGTTGACATCATGTACACACCGGCACGGCGGCACGTCGAGTGAGCCAGGGTTGTGGACTTGATGAAGCCACAAGTTTAGGGGGCCTAGCCCAACGGAGCGAGCGAAAACTTTGAACGAATCGCAGTAGAGGGGCTTTGATCGGGCGGTTCTGAGGCCGCCGGGAATTGGCCGGCAAGCGGTGGTAGATCCGGCAAGCGAAGTGATGATTTTTCACTCGGTGAAATGCGTTGAAATCGCCGAAATTCGAGTGGCTTCCATACGATTTCACGCCGAGGCGAATGGGGTCGGGACGTGAATCCTTGTCGTTTTCACGCAAAGGACAAGCCGGTACGAGATGTGTCCTACTGTCCTCTGCTTCCCGTAAGGGGGTTCGTCGGACACCCGGACGCAGACAAATGCGTATCGCGAGTTGAAGCTTCGACCGTTGTCAGAGCTCCTGAATTTATCGAATTTGAAATCCGATAATTTTGAGACTGCGAAAACTGAAATCTCAGCCGAAACTGTCGAAATTTTGACTATTTTGAACAACCTGTGAAATGGTCTTCCGAGGCTAGTAAAAATAAGGAAAAAATGAAAAAAAAATCATGCAATCATTTATCTATATTTTTTTATCTGTTTTAATGCAAAAATAGTAAGTATTTGCATATAAAAGACTAGAATGTGCCTTCTTCTTCACCGGAGGGAGCAAGACCTGGCCGGATTTGGACCGGAGTGGGCCGGTGAGCAGTGAGTTCGAGAGGGAGAGATCAGGTAAGTGATGCACTGGTGCCTGGGAGAGGTAAGTGAATGAGTGAGACGGTGTGAAGGATGAGAGGGAGTAAGTGGCAGTCGGTCAGTGTTCAGCAATTAAACAAGAAATTCTTATTGAAAAAATATATAATTAACTTTGGTTTTCATTGCAACATTTAATTTTCTCCCATGAAAATTGAGTTAATTAATTAAGTTGCATATATATCTTATGTGTTTATGAATGAGAGGAAGCTACATAGACAGACAATGTGACATGGCTGCACTTTATATGCATGGAGAATGTGCCGCCAACATCTGCAAGTCTCGGCCTTCAGATAAAGATATATATCACGAATATGTTAATGCATATGCTTATATACGTCCAAGATCTGCATGCCTCTAGAATGTAAGGGCGAATTGACCTAAATCTGGTCAAATTCAGGTATTAAACTTTGAATTCTAGGCTCAAATCCCGAGATACCGGGCAGTAAAAGCAAAATCTCGTCGGAAAAAAAGATTACTGTAGCAAAACGAATTTTTTGAAATTTTAAATTCGGCCGACAATTAAAATTTTGTCCAGCTTCGAAGAACGAGATCTTACCTAGATTTCTAACCTGGTCTCGGCCTTCAAATAAAGATGTACATCACGAATATGTTAATGTATATGCTTATGTACGTTCATGGTCTGCATGCCTCTAGAATGTAAAGTACTACGAATAACTTATGTATACTAACCTTATATTATAAGAGAGGGAGATTTTCGGCCATCTCGGCGTGTCCCGTACATCAGGTGGCCCCGTTCGGTACTGTCCGTTGTCTCCTTGCGTTGGCCTGTGTCCTGTTCTTTGTAGGCATTGGCACAGTGTTCTTTGGTCCGGCTGCGTTTGCGATGGTTGATTACGCGCCGTGTGTAGGGATGGTAAAAATACCCGTGGGTACCTGACCCGATGGGTCTGGGTTCGGGTCCAAATTTGAACCTACGGGTATATTATTTCGGGTCCAGGTTCGGGTCTAGGTTCGGGTCCGGGTCTCATTTTGGACCCGTGGGTACCCAGACCCGGACCCGTTACACACCTTAACTCAGGCTATCGATAGCTGGTACACCTGCATTTTTCACAGTTTCGTCAGGTGCTAACTTGCTCGTGAACGGCTGGCAAGTAGGGCTACTCTTTCATAACGACAAAAGAGACCATGCACAACGTAATTTTCAGCCAAGGGTTCCTTGTTCTCATGCTAACTAACCACGCATCTCGATAACATGATCCGTGTGTTCAACATTTTAATCCACTTCTCCAGATAACATAACTATAAATGGCTTATTGCTACCTGAAACGATTGCAATGCAATAATCTGCAAGAGGTGCTGAATATGACAGAGATGGGGATTAGCAATCTTATCTCTCTGAAGTCTGAATAAACGAAAGAGTCATTCAGAAGTTCAGAACTCGTGATCCTGCAAATGACAAAACCGGGAGCAAAGCACTTCAATGAGTAGTATTGGTATCGGGTGCGGGTACCCGTTCGGGTCCGGATACCCATCGGGTCCGGGTCCGGGTCCGAGTTTGGACCCGTGACTGACTTCGGGTCCGGGTCCGGGTCCAAACTTCGGGTCTCGGGTCTGGGTCCACAGAGACTGGACCCGGAGGTACCCGGACCCGTTGCCATCCCTAGCCGTGTGCTGGCTTGGCTGGCTTGGCGGGATAAGCAGTCGCGCCGTTTGCTAGCCTTGCCCGTTCCGCTCCAGCTCCTTACCCCGAGGCAGCGCGTCCTCATTTGCTTCGCCCGTTCGTTCATAGACAAAGGGCTCCTTACCCCGAGGCATCGCGTTCTAGTTTGCTTCGCCGGTTCGTGTTAATTGTGATCTTCAATTAAAATAGAAAGTCCGAAAATTAAGAAAAAGATTCGGAAAATCTGGGATTCACTCACGTAAATCGCGCTCGGATCGGAAGCATGCCAACTTCGTAGTTTTCGGTCCCGATAGCCCGCGCCAGATATATAGGGAAGAAGCCGGCACTCGATTTATGACGATCAGCCTCAAGTTCGCTACTCCGCGTCAACCCTTCCGATCTAGGTTTTGGCGCGAGGCTACCGAAGACCGTGAACGTCACCGAGAACATTTTGGTTCTCCCAGCTGGTTCTTCATCGCGCGGCTACCTCACCCTTCTTCACTGGCACCACTCATCTACACCGACACACAAGAACCCTAATGGCCGCATCTTCATTCCCGGGTATGTTCATCTAAAGTTTTTTATTTCCGTATTATGTCCGGTGATCATGACTTAGGCTAGCTAATGTTGTTCATTAGTTCTAACATTTGGTATCAGAGCAGCCTAGCCCTAGTATGATCCTCTTTTATGTCGATTTAGCCCGGATTAGGCCTTTTGTTCGTCGGTTAAGTATCGTTCTGTGGCTTTTTGGCTCGGGTTAGCATTTAGAAGGAGATGATTTAGCTCATTCCGAACTCAAATCCCAGATCCGAAACCCTAATTCCCATGTTTGTCCCCAAAATCCTGAACCAAAAGCCCCAAAGTAATCAAGAAAACCTAATGATTTAAGGGTTTTTGGGGGCTTATCTTTGTTGGTTGCCACCGTTCTGGTTGTTCTCACCGTCGGCCGCTCCTGGCGCCGCGCTTCCGCTCGCCGTCGCGGGCTTTGGCTTCGCCGCGTCGCGTCCGCGTCGGCTTGTGGCTCTCTTCTTGGAGCGCGCGGCATTAGCTTCTCGCCGCGTGTTTGCCGCCTCACCGGAGCCACACGTGGCATCAGTCCACCGCATGCGCGCGCCATCGCTGCCCAGCGGATTTTTGGAGTGAGGAAGTGAAATGGCTCTAGGGTTAGGGTTCCTTGCCGCGCGCCTTTTTGTTCCGCCTCGGGTCCATCTCGGCCGTCGAAAGCAATCGGACGGCTCAGGTGGCGTGAGGTTGCTGGGCTGCGCATCGCTTTGGTTGGGCCTCGCGTTTACTGGGCCGTGTGCGAGATCGGGCCGAGCTGCGCGTTGCGCTAGGGTTTTCTGCCTGCGCCGTTTTGTTCGTCCCTGTAGAATCCACCGCCCATCAGCTTGATGGTCGAGGTTTCGCTTCAACATGCCGGCGCCTCGCTTGGGCGTCTTCCGCGATTTTGGCTGGGTCGCGATTCTTGCTTATGCTCGTTGAACTGGGCCGGCCGGGCGCGATTAATTTGCCAGTGATTTTGATTTTCGCCCGGGATTTATTGACTTGGGTCTGTTTTGGTATTTTAAGGAGAATGATTTTAGCCCATCTCAATTTGTATTTATTTAGTCTTTTAATTTCAGCAATAATTATTGTTTAGTTCCTGGGCATTATTATTCAGATTATTTTTAATGATAATTTTGCTGTGCAAGTTGATTAACTGTTGTGATAATTAATTTTCACATGATGATTATTTATGAGCATTATCTCTAATTAAAATGGAACCAACGAGAAATTTTAATTAGAGATTATTATTTAAAGTTTAAAATTGGGATTATGTTATGACCATGATCATATGCTGACCAACGTTGTTTATGAACATGTGTCACCCATAAGATAATTTAGTTCTTTTTCATTTCTACCCAACGGTGAAGCGAAATAGAACCTTTAAATTTTCCTGTCATTACCATGATTATTAATCAGACCAACGTAGGTTAATTTTCATGCAAGACATTTATTTTTCAATATTTACTGATTATATTTTATTCAGTCATGCATTATTAATGAGCCCATCTTTGGGCATAAGTTTTAGGCTGATTTTTGATGTTTTCTCAGATAGGCCACAAATAACGCTTTAATACATTCTGGGAATAAGCTAAGATGGGATTAGTTTAGTGCTATGTTTTTATCTGAGTTGATTATATTTTCACATAAGTTACAATTTCTTATGCCATAATTGTTGAGCTTAAGTTTCTCCCTTATTTTCAATTTAGTATTTAATTTACTGCTCATTAATTATTAATTGTTTACGCTTCCGCAATTAAGTACTTGATGTTTAATGCTTAGTAATTTTGATCATGTGTTTAACTTTGTCTCTTATTAATGTATTCTACTTTGAGACAATGCGATTGTGATTAATTAAATGCTTCATGACTATATACTGACCAACGTCTTTTATGGGTCATATGACATTTAATTAATTCCCATATTAATTAAGTTATTGAGTCTTTCAAGCATTTATAAAATAAAGACTACATTATAATTAAGATATCTCTAATTAAGATGGAATCAACGAGAAGTCTTAATTAGAGATTTAATGAAGTTTTGGGATTATGTTGTGGCCATAATTGCATTCTGACCAAAGTTGTTTGCAATTGTATACCATTCCCATAGATTAAGTTCTTTTCCGTTATGTACCCAAAGGTGATACGGTTTGAAACTGTAGTTATGTTTTGGGATTATGATTGTGACAAACGGTTATATTCCAATCAAAGTTGATTATAGTCATGTGTCATTCCCATAGCTTCTCTAATCAAAATGGAACCAACGAGAAATTTTGGTTAGAGATTTCATGTTGATTTGAGGATTATGTTTTATGGCTCATGGTTACATACTGACCAGCATTGTTTGTAATCATTTGCCATCTCCATTAGTGAATCCAGTTACTCTTCGTTTTCTGCCAAAATGTGATGCGAAGATGGACTGCTGACTCTTTCCTCATATTAAGTTTTTCTTCGTTTTTGCCCAATGATAAAGCGAATTAGAATAGTTAAATTTTGCATTAGCATGTTATTAACCTGATCAGCGTAGGGTTAATTTTATAACAGACAATTATTCACATTTTGTGGATATTAAGTAATGATCAGTGTTATATCCCTATTATCAATTCAGCCATAAGTTCTTCGACTGTTTCTAGTACCCTAATAAGAAATAGAGTAATTTATTAGCATATTATTTTTGAGGTTATTGATTATGCATACAAACATAATGTTGATGATTGGCACCTATTAGAAGAAGCATCTAATAACTTAGACATTGACAAGAATTCAATATTCTGATGACTTGTGGGAACAATTTAAGCAAATGTCCCTTTTGATCATAAAATTTAGGATCTAGGGGAGCAATCCTCCAGTTAAATTATGACTATCTGGCAATAATAGAAAAGCATTATGAAGCATCTCAAAAGTGCTTGCTAGTATAATGATCATAAAAGTGCTCAAAGTCAACGAGTTAGGACATTAAAAAAAATATTAGGCCTTTCTAATTCACTTCATTATATCATTCATAAAGAATGTAACAACAATAATGAAGAAAGAAGAATGAGAAGTGAACTATGATTGTGCCTATGAATGTATGCATTCATAAAGAAAGTTGGCAAAATACTAAGATAGAAGACTGTGTTTATGCTGCCAACATTATCTCAAAACTATGGAAGTTTTAAAGCAAAGCCTTAGAGAATGAATAGGAGGCTAATGTTGAAGCTGTTGGAAGTTTTCCATCAATATTAAGTTATATTTTCACCCTCCATCCTAATATTGTAAAATTATTCGGGAGCATTAAGTATGTTGCTAACTCTATTGGCTTCAACGAAAGTGAAATATTTATGATAATTCATCGAAATTGTGGCATTGAGACTTGTACCACATTTCGAGGGGGAGAATGGAACATCTCATTGAGAAAAGAAAAACTTCATTATGTGAGACATAAACCCCATGAACAAATTCTTTACTCTATTAAAGTTACTCTCCTTGTCAATAAGTTTAATGGGTGGAAGGATTAAAGATAATTAATATCAGTATCTTACACTCTAACAAAAAGACACTTATATACGTGGGATTGTCAAGCTTCTATCCAGACTGAAGGGTACCACTGAGTTTGTAAACCACTAAGTTTATAAAAATGTTGATTCTAGTAGGAGCTCTGAGGTAAGGTAAACTATATTTGACACAATCGTGCTTGTGTTCCAATGCCGATAGTTTGAAAGAATAGCAATCTTTGTCTCTAAAAGTTCCACCTCCAGTTGATTATGGAGTTTATGATAATGCGAGCCTCACATAAAGTTACCTTAAGTTTTGACCTTAAGACCAGTGGGAGTAAATTTAACCTCTTAGCTGTTTATATGGACTTAATTGTTTATATAGACGATGCCTTGTTGACTATCAGCAATAGGGACATTAATGTTTAAGAACCAGATATTTCGTTTCTCTTCTGGTAATTAAAGTTTGTCTTGGTGATGTCTCTCATGTTTTGACCATTAAGATTCACCAAGATAGGTCCAATATTAAGGGAGTTTACTCTGATTATTAAGGGCGACAGAAGTTTTTCTTATTTTCCGTTGTCATGAACATTATGTATACTTAAGTTTGTATATGCCCTTATTTAATGTTTGTAACTAGGATACTTGGCAGATATTAATCTAGAACTAGACCACTGGAAAACTACTAAAGACAACTTTGCATCATAGGCAAAGTGCTAATGATTACATGCCCACATATAGGAAGTCTGATAATCATAAAGTTGTGGGTTATTCAGACATAGATTATGCAAGGTGTGTTGATATTAAGAAATCCAAATCAAGTCAAATCTTCAACCTTACAGAAAGAGCCATATTGTGGAATGGCTCTAGTCAGTATCTTAAGGTGTCATTAATGATGCAAGCAGACTTGTGGCATGTCATAAGACTATTAGATAATAAGAAATCCACAATAGGCTATTGTGGTTTAAGAATAAGAAAAAATTATTTTGGCTTAAGAATCTATCTTGGAATTTATTATGTAAGAGTGCAATTTTTGTTTCAAGTAACAATATGTCAAGTTGTGCTGCCAAACACATGACGTTGTGAAAGATGTAATTCAGAATCGAATTATTAATGTTCAGCCTATAAGAATTCAGTATCATGTTTAATATATAAGTTTATGCATCATTGTTAGTTTAATGATTCCCTGTTAAAGGCTTGTCTCAAAATTAATGCCAGCATAAGACTTATTGACAGCCTATACTTTTGGGATAAATTGAGATATGAAAACTTTGATTCTGGAAATTACAAAGTTTGTTTTCACCTTTTAAAGTGCACATGATAACAAATGAAAACAAACTGCACAAAAAGACCATAAGAATAAAACCAACTCCCGTTAAGAAATAATTAATTATCCTGTCGAGATAGAGTGATGCACTATAGATTCTGGGGTTGCAGCGGTGCTTAGATTAATCGCTGTAATACTTTATCTTGGTGTACTGTTCTGTTAAGTATGGACTTACGATATTAGCCTTCGATTAAGTGGGAGAATGTTAATTGTGATCTTCAGTTAAAACAGAAAGTCCGAAAATTAAGGAAAAGATTCGAAAAATCTGGGATTGACTCACATAAATCGCGCTCTAATCGGGAGCATGCCAACTTCATAGTTTTTGGTCCCGATAGCCCGCGCCAGATATATAGGGAAGAAGCCGGCACTCGATTTATGAAGATCAGCCTCGAGTTCGCTACTCCCCGTCAACCCTTCCGATCTAGGTTTTGGCGTGAGGCTACCGAAGATCGTGAACATCACCGAGAACATCTCGGTTCTCCCAGGTTCTTCATCGCGCGGCTACCTCACCCTTCTTCACCGGCGCTACTCATCTACACTAACACACAAGAACCCTAATGGCCACATCTTCATTCCCGGGTATGTTCATCTAAAGTTTTTTATTTCCGTATTATGTCCGGTGATCATGACTTAGGCTAGCTAATGTTGTTCATTAGTTCTAACAGTTCACTCATAGGCAGAGGGATCTCTACCCAGTCTTCCTCCGCACAATCCGTATGGGTGACCGTTGTCGGGTGTTTTTCATGCTGGGTTTGTATCGTCGGGCGTTGTTCCTCATCTGGTTTCTATCGACGACCGTCGTCCCCGCGCCATCGATTCGTTATGGTTTTGGGGTTCTCTGTTGTTCCTCATGTTGTCATCCTGGTCTAGTGTTTGTTCTTGTTATTTTTCTGTGACCCTTCGTTGCTGTTGCGCACTTGCGTTTTTCGCTGCCCTCCGATGCCTGCTCCAGACTCTTGTGTTGCGTCGGCCCTGGTTGTGTTGGAGTCGATTCTTTGGTGCTCCGTTTGCACTTGTGCTGTTATACCTGATACTTACGGGTATACCCGTTTACCCACCACCATTAAAAATCTTTCTAACCAAAAAACACTAGGAGCTAATGAGTTACGGTACTAATACAATCATTTTGATGAAATTATGGGTATTAGCTACATTCTATAGATTGAAGAATGATTGTTAATAATTCAAAATTTCATATGTACATGATAATAAGAATTACAATAATATATGCAGATAAATAACACAGATGTTCAAGTTCAACAATTACTGAAATGAGATACCACAAATTAGGGATCAGGAGGCCAACTGGGCACCTGTTTCAGCCCATATGTTAATATAAGGTGGCAGGTAATCGGGTAGAATATATAGGTACAGGTGAAGCCCCTTATACCCATGTTCACTTGCCCATCGGGGAGAGTTTGGCTCCTATAAATATACCCGCGGGTAATAAAAGAGAAATATACCTACCTCTATTAGGATTTTTATTCACGGATACACAGGTAATCGGGTAAGAATGCCATCCCTAGCTGTGTCAAGTCGATTCTTTCGTGCTCCGTTTGCTCTTGTGCTGTTTTCGCCATTTTATTTGCACTGCCGTTTTCTTGTGTGTAGGGATACTTTTGGTGTTCGTTCCTATTGCTCTGACCTAGCCCATCGTCTCTGCCGAGTCTCACTGCCCTCCATCGCCTGCTTCTTGCTCTCGTGCTACGTTCGCCGCCACAGCCCTCTGCCGCCCGTTCCCTAGTCTTGTGCTGCGTTGACCTTGGTTACTTCGGCGTCGATTCTTTCATGCTGCGTTTCCTCTTGTGTTGTTTCGTCGTTGCTTTATTTGCGCTGTCATTTTCTTGTGTGTAGAAAAACAATTAAAGCACTTTCCTTGCAGCTTGTGCTTGAAGTAGTCTGAGCCACTGAGCTGTTGCATCGGTTGCTTCTGAATGCCTTCTGGAGTTGAATGCGCTTGGTTCTTCCTCCACCAGTATTGAGGCTTGACCCTGGTCCATCCATCAACCTCCTCATTTGGGGATGAGGACATCAGAGTGCACTGGGTAGGCCTTCGCAGCTTGTGGACTGAGGCTGGATCCGTCGGGGGGGATTTCCTCGTTAGGGGGAGGATTCTTAAGATCTGTTGGCTTCTTTCTCGCTGCTTGCTGAAAGCCCGGTGAGGTTGTAGGTCTTCTCGAGTGGTGCGCTCTTCAACTTGGAGCCATTTCTCTTTCTCGCTGGCTGGTATTCTGGATTTGCAAATCTTCTCGCCGACCACCGTCTTTGAAAGCTTCCTCGAACAAGCATCATCAATGCCTTCACGTTCTGCCGGTCCGGCGCTGCTCTGATGTGTCTTTTCTTCCTGCACCGCTTTAACTCCTTCGTCCCGAAGGTCTTCCAAGGCTTGTCTTCTGGTTGGTGGCGATTGAATGCGCTGCGGGCTCTCCCTCCTTGACCAAGTTGACAAGGGCAGATTCACCTCCAAGCCCGCCTGATGGTCCTCCTCACCCAACTCCTTCTGTCTACCTAGATCTCGCTCTTCCCGAGGGTTGCGGCACGGACTCCTCCCCTGAGATTGTAGATCAGCCAGAGGGGAATCCGAATTTGGGGTTGGATTGGGAACTTTGTGGGGATTGAGTAGGATCTGGGGTAGAAGGTAAGGCTAGGGCGCTGTACGACGGGGGCGACATCGCCGAGCCTCGTGTTGGTCTCGCAAACGTTTAAAACTCTGGCTTTGCTTTAATTTTTTTTCACCGGATCATGTTGCTGGATGCTGTACGAGACCCGCGAGATGCTGGTTTTGCTTCCGTTCGGGGCACATGGCTATTGACTGTGCAAGCAGAGGACGCAGCATCGAGGGCACATATAAGCTGAGACAGACGCCTCCATTGCCCCTACAATCAATCGGGTCCAGCTCGTCCCCACAAAGAAACACCACATCAACTCAAATCCTCTCGCTAAGTTGTTGGGAGGGTGGAGAGATGGAAGCCAGATACCCCGGTGATTCGAGAGCAAGGCCGGCGAGAGCCTTCTGCGCCATCTCGGCGACTGGTTCAATCAAGCGACGCCGGGATGAGCTCATAGACCGAGCGACGGTATGCTGGTTCGAGGGAAACAGCCATGAGGTTGAGACGTTCATGGTCAGCGACATGCTTCGTGAGCGTTTCAACCTCGGCCGGGGCGACTTTCAACTCCTCAAGCATTTTCCAGAGCAGTTCCTCATGATCTTCTCAGACTCCGCAGCAAGAAGAAGGGTGGTGAACACTGCTGCTGTTCCCTACCGTGGCCATGAATTCAAGTTTGCGGCATGGTCCGAGCAGCGCTACACGACAAACGTCAACTTCGAGTACCACGTCAAAGTCCGAGTGGAAGGGGTCCCGGTGCACTGCTGGAGTGAAGAAGTGGCAGCGAGAGCTTTGGGCAAGAGCTGCGCCATCCACTACGTGCAGGAGAGTACTAGGAGGAGGGAACGCACAAGATCCTTTGACCTATGGGCATGGTGCTCGGATCCTTCCGACATCCCAAAAGAAGTTAGCTTGACTGTGATGGAGCCTAACAGGGAGCTCCCGCCCACCAACATCCCCTCCCTCAAGTAGTGCTTCAATATGACGAACCAACCGACCTGAAGAGAGGACAAGTATTCAACCTTCGCAACCACTTGGAGGTCGTCGAGGACCTCTCCTTTCTCCGTGGTCGTAGAGGTCTGGGCGGCCCTCCAAACCGCAAGCATAGGCGGGAATTCGTTTGGGCCTATGGGGCCCCGGACGAGTTGGGAGAGAGGCGGGAGCATGCTGTGCAGAGAAGAGGTAGAGAAGTCACTCACCATCGGCGCCATGACGACCACGACGACGAAAACGACTACAACGACCGGTGCCGCAGCGTGCGAAGACATCGCAGCCTGACAAGTTGGGCGCGTGACTCCAGATGCAGAGGAGGTGCGGAGGACTGTCAAAGTTCTTCTTGGCGTGGTATGGTGGGATCGGCATCAAGACGCTATAGACACTACTCCCCAGCCAGACAACAGAAGTTGTTCCAACACTTCAAGACTACCAAGACAGGCATCGACATCTGCTGGGCTAAGAAGTCAAAGAAAGCAACACAAGAGAAGACAGGGAGAAGAGTAACTTTTGCCGAGCCTCTTGCAGTCATCCAGAAGAACATTCAAAGAGGCTCTGGAGGCGCGCCCTTTGGCTCGGAGGCTTCTGTGCAGCTGGGCACGCAGGTATGTCAAGATGATAATTCATTTCGTTCCCTTCGTTTGAACCATCATACTCAGATAAGGGGGTTAGATCATAATAGAGTTGTCACAGCCCCTGTCACAAATTATGAACTCCGAATGCAATCCCAAGTGGAAAATGACAACACTAGCCACAGCCCAGAGCAAGCACTAGAGACCTGCACATCACAGGTAGAGACAAGTAATGTATCCAGTGGAACAAACTCTGAACAAATGACCCAAGACATAGTTACCCAGGCTGAACTAAACAAAGATCACAATCAACGGGTACCCCAGGAATCACCAATACACCAAAATTCACCTGACCACCCTCCAGCTAAGCAAGGCTTAATGAACGCAGAACAAGCTGTGGTGCAAACTCCGGTAGACAATCACCTAGGGCCACATGGTTACCCCCCAGCAAGCCCTGATCACAACACCCACACTCAGCCTGACATGAACACCGATTTCAACACCCAACACCTTCGACATTCTATTCATAATGTCCCCGCTGCACAAGTAGAAGAGAATAGGGAGGACAGGGAGAAAACACACCAACAACTCCAAACACCTCAACCTCTGCCCGATCAATACCCGACTGCTCAAGAGATACTCCACCATCTACCAGCTAAACAAATAGCAATGACTATAGAGACCACAGAGCAAAATATTGAGCACAAAGACTTATTTCGTTCTATGCAAAGGATAACAGCCAGCCATCAGGGCCTGGAGGGGTACACCTCCACATGCACCGAACAAATGAGAGCGATAATAAATAATGAGTCAGGGGAGATGAGACAGCAAGAGCCTCAAACACCTCAAACATTGCCCCAAACACCTCAATCGTTGCTCAACCAACGCCCAGATACACAAGAGGAAGTGCATACACACACAGGGCCTACCGAACAAAACATAGCTAACACTCAGCCAGGTCTAGAAGAATTCATAACTTCAATAGCACAAAACACTGAAAGGCCAATCATTCAAAACCTCCCCTGTCTCAATGATTTCCAACCCACCTATTCAGAACACACGGCCTCAATCAACAACAACTCCAACCAAAGAAAGAGTGCTAGGTTAGCGGCAAAAAGGAAAAGCAGACTAGGGGCTAATAGGGGAACAATGCAATTAGCACAAGAATTACTAGCAACAAAGTTACGGGACTTATCCCCCCCACCAGCACAACCGCTTCTCTCACATGATGATCTATTTGAGCAGTTTGCCAAACACTTGAAAGGCCACCAAGAAAGAAAAGGTGGAAGCAATCATTCAGTTGGTGAATCAGGGAATGATCAAGCACAAAGGAAATCAGGACAAGACCAAGCGAAAGGCCAAGAAAACAGCAGACATACAGATCAATCAGAAGATGGAAGGGGGACACGACAGGGCCTAGACTAGGATTAATGTTCGGTTGCGGAGTTGTTTTCTCTCTTTGTTATGTGTTTTCTTATGTCAGAAGCAGAACATTTTGTATCGCCTCTATGTAGGCAGGCTGCAGGAGGAGAATTTTTTTCCTGCATTGTTCTCGTAGTCGCTGTTCCTCAGCTAATTGTTGTCAGGTCGGCCTTCAGGCCATTGTATCCAATGCCAGAGTCGCTGGAGTGGTGTAGTGTCGGTTTGCTGGTGATAGCAATTGAACAATCTAGAGGTCGATTGGTTGCAGGTGGGGAACTCTTCACAGGCAATGCTCTCCTAGCCGCTGAACCTCAGGTGGGAGTGGTATGGTCAGTCTTCAGGAGTCTGTGTCGCAATTCTAGTTTCTATTGTAATCCGGAACTTGGCTTCAATGCCGACGTTGTATTAGCCAGGCTTTGGATTATATTATTTAAGTTAATTGTTGGGTGTTGCATTCCCCATGTAGTGGAGAAAGGCATCTGTAATGTCGGCAATTTGCAATATTCTTTCGTGGAATGTTAGAGGTTTAAACGACCCCGCTAAGAGAAATAGCGTCAAGCAATTTATCCTGTCAAGTGGGGCTACAATAGTCTGCCTCCAAGAAACAAAAATAGAGAATTGGACTACAAGCTTGCTAAACGATACGCTGGGGGCGAGATTGGCAACCCAAACAGTCTCGTCTCCATCCACGGGGACAGCAGGCGGAATCCTTCTAGCAGCGACGGATGCTCACTTCGAGCTTCTGAATCCGAGAATCGCTCAACATTATATCACAGCAACGTTAACTTCTCGGTACGATGCATCGACATGGGACATTACTGGGGTGTATGGGCCGCAAGCGATTGAGGAGAAAAGAAGTTTCCTCTCGGAACTCGAAGCATTACAGGGAACAGTGCTTCCCAGCTGGCTGCTTATAGGGGACTTTAATCTCATTAGACAGGCTTCTGATAAGAATAGAGGGCCAGTTAACAGAGGAATGATTCAAAGATTCAATCAGACTATCGATAGGCTTCAACTCCTGGAGATTGACCTCCAGGGTCGCCGCTACACGTGGACAAATGAACAAAAACAACCCACTATGACACGAATTGACAGATTTCTAGCGACAACAGAATGGCATGAGGCATTTCCAAATGCGGACCTATGCGTGATGCCAACAATGACATCACTATTTTAGAGGCTTTCGGTTCGAAGCTTGCTGGATCAAGATGGCGGGATTCTAAGAGGCAGTGATAAATTCCTGGACACAACCAGTGCACACGTCGGACGCCATTCTCAGATTTCACATTAAAATGAATAGGACTGCCAAGGCGTTAAAAATCTGGAGAAGGAAAACTTTTGCAAATATAGCTTTACAAACAGCGCTGATACAAGTGACAATTGCTATACTAGAGAGTTCGCAAGAAAGAAGATTACTATCACAAGATGAGTTGGAGCTCAGAAAGGCTCTCAAAGCTAAACTACTCGGTCTAGCCGCCGTTCAGAAATCAAGGGCAAGACAGCACTCCAGACTAACAAAAATCCGATTGGGAGACTCCAATACACGGTTTTTCCACTTAATGGCCAGCGCAAGGAGGAGAAGAAACACGATTCGGGTCATTAAAAATGAGGACAGAATGATATTCATGCAACAAGATAAATTGAAAGAAGCTTACCAGTATTTCAAAAAATCTTTAGGAGACCACGAAGTTAGGGACAAAGCCCTGCGTTGGAACTGCTTGGGCTACTCAGCAAGGGATCTCAGTGATCTAGAGGCCCACCTCACGGAGAATGAAATGATTAACACAATACAGGAATTACCGAATCAGAAAGCACCAGGTCCAGATGGCTATATTGGGATATTCTATAAAACGTGCCTGCACATCATCAAAAGTGATCTCCTAGCGGCAATAACAACCTTCTTCGACCTTCGTCACCAAATGCTACACAAAGTTAATGAAGCAAACATTATCCTGCTACCGAAAATAGACAACGCAGACAGACTACAATGCTTCAGGCCAATTAGTCTTATAAATAGCTTCATGAAAATCATTACCAAAATTCTGGCAAACAGGCTAGCGGCTACTCTAGATGAATTGGTCTCAATCTCGCAAAATGCATTCATCAAGAAAAGATGCATACACGACAATTTCTTATATGTTCAAAGGGTAATTCGGCGACTGCACAGGGAAAAAAAATCGGCACTCTTCATCAAATTGGACATCTCAAAAGCCTTCGAGTCACTAAACTGGACCTACCTTATGGAGGTGCTTCAGGCCATAGGCTTTGGCCAGAAATGGCGGGAATGGATTGCGGCAATTCTAAGGACCTCTACTTCCAAGATTTTGATCAATGGTCAGCCAACGGCGGCAATAAGGCATGTGCGTGGGGTGCGTCAGGGAGATCCCCTATCCCCCCTGCTCTTCATCCTGGCGATTGACCCACTACAAAAACTGCTCGAGTTAGCAGAAAATCGAGGCATCTTAAAACCGGTGCTTCCGGCAATAGCCAAACTCCGTTGCTCTCTTTATGCAGACGATGCAGGGATATTTCTAAAGGCAGAGGTGGCAGAACTCACAGCTCTTAGCCGAATTCTTGAGATGTTCGGAAAATGCTCGGGGCTGAAAATCAACATCTCCAAGACCGAAATCTACCCGATCAGATGCCAAGATGACCTCATGCAAGAATTACTGAATGTCTTCCCCGGGAAGATCGCTTCCTTCCCAGGGAAATACCTTGGTCTTCCACTACACACTAGGCAGTTAAGAAGAATAGAGATACAACCGTTGATTGATAAAATTGGCAATAGACTCGCGGGTTGGAAAGGAAAATTTCTCTCCAAAGCTGGGAGAGAGACCCTGGTCAAATCGGTGTTTACTGCACAGCCTATATACCATCTGACAGTCTTCCAGGCTCAAAAGTGGCTGATTCGACGCATTGACAAACTTAGAAGAAGTTTTCTCTGGAGTGGGAAAGAGCCAGAAAACTGTAGTGGGGGACATTGCCTGGTAAACTGGTCAACGACCTGTCTACCCAAATCCAAAGGTGGGCTAGGGATCAAGGACCTAGAGTGCTTCGCTAGAGCATTAAGACTTCGATGGCTCTGGTTTAAATGGAAAAACAATGAAAGGGCCTGGACAGGATTGGACTTGCCTTGTGACGAAACAGATATAGCTCTTTTCAATGCTTCAACAATAGTCACGGTAGGAAACGGTAAACTTGCAGACTTCTGGAGATCAAGCTGGGTACAAGGGCAAGCTCCAAAAAACATGGCGTCGAACCTGTTCCAAGTGGCGAGAAGAAAGAATATCTCGGTTCACCAGGCCTTGACGAATAAATACTGGATCCGTTTTTGTACACCAGTAAATTCACAAGTCGAAACATGCGAATTTGTAGTTCTTCATGAAGCAATACGCCAAATCAACAGGGATGAGGAAAGTGAGGATCAGATAAGATGGCGCTGGACTTCAGATGGTCAATACTCAACGAGGAGTGCATACCGGGTACAATTCGACACAATGTACTGCAAGATAAACACCTGCCCGATCTGGAAAGCGAAAGCCGAACCAAAATGCCGCTTCTTCGCATGGACGCTGATTCACAACAAAATATTAACGGCAGATAATATGCTCAAAAGAGGGTGGCCATGTAACGCAAGATGCAGTCTCTGCAATATAGAACCGGAAACAACAAAGCATCTTTGTAAAGACTGCACTTTCGCTAGACAAGTCTGGGGAATACTGCTCCGCTGGGGGAAGCTTGATCGGTGGCAAAACCTAAGTCAGAACGGCTCAGTATACAAATGGTGGAGGAGATTACGAACTCAATATGATAGACAGAATCGACGACAATTAGATGGTCTGCTCATTTACTACTGGTGGAACCTTTGGTTGGAACGGAACCAACGAATTTTTCAAGGGAAAGCGAAATCGGCGGAACAAGTGGCCACATCGATAAAGGACGCGGTGCTCAATCATGTTTTTGCTTGGTCAACAAGCTCAACAGTTTACATTACTGCGACCAGCCATCTTTTGCTTTTTTTTTAATGTTTTGTTGTTCTGTCTTGGTCGTGGTGGAGTGGTTTTTATATCCATCGATTTTGCAGGTCGCGTGAGTGGGTTGTAATCTTTGGTTTAGTGGGGTGAGTTGAGTTTGAATGTAAGGTTTTTCCTCGGGCGGGTTTTGTCCACAAAAAACAGCCCATCTCTTTTTTTCTCCTTCTTAATATATTCAGCGGCATCTCTCGTGCTGCTCTTTCGAAATTTTTTTTCTTGTGTGTAGGGATGCTTCTGATGTTTGTGCCTGTTTCTCCACCGTGGCTCCTGTTGTCCCTGCTGTGCTTCTCTACCCTGCGTCGCCCGTTCCCTGCTCTTGTGCTGTGTGGGCGTCGATTCATTTGTTCTTCATTTCCTCTTCGGCTGTTTCGCCACAGTTTTATTTGTGATGCCGTTTTCTTCTGTGTAGGGGTGCTTCTGCGTTCGTAATTGGTTTTGTTGTTTCCATGCAGGAGCCTGTATTCTACTTGGGCAGCCGCCGTCCTCTGCCGAGAGATCGTCCTCCGTCGTCGTGCCCCCAACGCCGTTTTCTGTTTAGCTGGCCTACGTCATCTCCTCATAGACATCGTCCTTTGTCGCCGTGCCCCGAAGGTAATTAATGTTCTCTCGTGGTTATGCTTCCTTCATTACATTAGATTAAATGATCATTTCGTTGTGCACATTGATCTTTTGTTCGTATGTCGCTATTTTTGTGCCGCCCTGGTTGTGATTCTATGCCATACAATTGTTGTTTGGTGGCTGCTGACGTATTTAAATCAGGTGCCCGTATCGCCCTATCTGTAGTGTGTGATGTATGATTAGGCTTGTGACTTGTTGCTTCAGGCGCGTGCGTTAATTACGTTTTTCGTTCGCCTTTCTTTGACGCGCAGGATAGCTGTGCCAGCATGTTTAGTCGTACTGCTGAGCTGCTATTTTGTTTGCTCAACCTCCGATTGATCATCGTGGGTGTTCGGTTTATGTACTTTTCATTATCCGTATGTTTCTTCAATGATCCACTTCGAAATGTCCTTAGTTAGTTTGCAGCTTGCCTTTCCCTTTCCTTTATTTGTTTATGTACTTTTTCTTGCCTCGCGCGTGATGTGATTTGTGCAGAGAGATGCCCTTCTAACGATTTGTGCAGAGACGATTTATATGGAAGACTCAGCTGATTTCCGATATCAGTGCTGGGTTCCTCTGGCTTCCGATAGTTGTATATATTGCGCCCATTGTAACACTACTTATTTTTAAGTTGCCAACAGTGTGTGCTTTACATGTTTTATCTTAGCTGACTAGATACTTCTTCTACAATCGTTAGCCTTTTTTATTATACTATCCGTGATCCTACTGTAAAGTGTCCATTCGAAAAAAACTCACTTGCCCTGGAATATCCAGGGCGTAGTTTTGCAGCTGTGCTACATGAGATTAAGTGGACCGGTCACCCTCCAGTTCAGAACCAGATAATTACTGAGATATGTGATCTTAACCCCCATGATGTCCTAGTAACCATTCCTTCTCTCCTTTCGCCTTGGCTACAGCACGTTAAATATATTTTGAATATATTGCGTACCCTGTTTACTAAGGACTATGAATTTACACCTGTAGGGAAATAGCTTTATCGTTAACATTGCTATCAGGAGCCTTGCTCCAGAGCAGCCATAGTGATACCTAGGATGCTCTCTCTGCAAGAGAGCAGTCACATGTGAAGGAGAAACTTATAGGTGCCCTAGATGCGGCATCATGACGGCCGACGCACGGTGCCCTTCTCTTTGTTCTATGTTAGCCCGTTTTTCTTGAGTACGCTAACTAAGGAAATTTTTAATGGTTGGTATCTCTTGTTGTCGAATATGTTTCTACAGTATCTATACCCAATCTTTACTAGAAGCACTTCCCGCCATGCAGTAGCCAACGGCTAATACATTTACTGTTTGTAACAAAACATTTCCCATGCCTGATGCTTTTTGACATAGCCAGATAGTATGTTTAGACTTCCTGTGCAGCGAACGCATAGTGTTCTACACATTCGCACATTTAGAACATTAATAGTCTGATTTTCACGAATCTAGAAATTGGTGACCCAATTAGTAAGCGATGCATACCCTTCGTGCATGTCTCCGTGTTTCGGCGCCTTCCGAAACAAGGGGCTATATATAGACCCAACTCTATTTAAACATAGCGCTTCTAACCTTGGCCTGGATTCTGAGAGCAGGAAAACAGACCAGCGCACACCGTTCTTCCTAAAGGAACACCTCCATTGACAGAGGTTAGCATCGTTCATCACTACATCATAGTATTTTCGATTTGTACATTTTGAAGGCAGGTGGTTATTGATCATCTTTCTGCCTGGTCGCCAGATGCTGCCACAGCCAGGCTCTAAAGCTTAAATGACCACTGCACGCCGCAGCCAGTGGCTTGCCTTTTTCTGAAAGTGAAACGAGGTCATACTTTTGTGTGTCCTTACATACACATTAGTATTATAGCCATTCACTGTGAGATACTGTATTATAGCCATTCACGAAAACAATATGTCCTTACATACACATTAGTATTATAGCCATTCACTGTGAGTATATAGACATATTGTTTTCGTTGCGACCAGCGCTTCGGACATTAGCGGAGAAAAGCCTATGGTGAAAAGAAGGCTCTTTCCGCATGGAGCTACCGAGTAAAAACGAAAAAGGTAACCCTCGATCAGTGTGGTAGCGCACCCAGCTTCGCTTTCGTCACCAGCAAACTCTGTATAATCCTCAGCATATTTTGTGCATTGGTTAGATGATGCATAATGCTACGCAAAGACTACCGAAAACCCCGCACTTTGCGCACTTCATCGGGTTCCACGTTTACGCATGTCTGGCTATGCTTTAAAATTTCTTTTAGTGCTTGTTACATGTTGCCGTTGTGTGCTGCAGCGAGCTCCATGACTTTTGCTGTCACGTTATCATCACATCTTAATGTTATTAATTATTGCTTTCTCTGTTTTCATCTCTTTTAATTTCCTTAATTTATCTTCTTTCAGATGGGAGCTGCTCAATCCTGATGCTGGGGTTGTTTACCTTCCACTCCCAAGGCCATTAGACGGTGCTGCCATGGTATTCCATATGGAACATTCCTTCTATGGTATTCCATATATTCCACAAAGGAGAACCGGAGAGAGTAATTTACAGCTGATGTTGTACTTTGGCGCCTAATTGGAGGTCTTGGGGTCAAAATTAATTATCAACACAGAAAGCTCATTGCTCTACCAGATCCAAGGTTTGAAAATTTGTTTTTGGACCACATCTTGGAGACAGCTGAAATTAGATATTTTGGCAAGATTTCAGAATTTTGGCGAAATCCAGACGAAATTAAAATAAACAAATTTGAAATCCGATAATTTTGAGACTGGGAAAACTAAAATCTCGGCCAAAATTACCGAAATTTTGGGCATTTTGAACCACCTGTGAAACGGTCTCCTGAGGCTAGTAAAATTTGGGGAAAAAATCATAGAATCATTTATCTACATTTTTTATCTTTTTTAATGCAAAAATACTAAGTATTTGCATATAAAAGGCTAAGATGTGCCTTCTTCTTCACTGGAGGGAACAAGACCTGGCCGGATCTGGATCGGAGTTGGCTGGTGAGCAGTGAGTTTGATAGGGAGAGGTAAGTGATGCACTGTGTTGCCTGGGAGAGGTAAGTGAATGAGTGAGACGGTGAGGGAGTAAGTAGCAGTCGGCCAGCAATTAAACAAGAAAATATGAAAACCGGTTCTAAAAACCGAAATTTTAGAGAAATTCCTGAAATTACTGTAGCAATTTGGAATTTTTCAAATTTTACTTCACATAGATTTAGAAACTCGGCCCCCACCGAAATAGGAAATCATTTTGAACCTTGACCAGATCACGCCGTCGTAAACTTAACTTTTGACAAAGAGAGAAGCAGAGTAGTAAACTAGCAGTACTCGTAGCCCATGCTTGTGCCATCAACAATGTTCCTGGCCGGAGCTGCCAGGAAATTCCATTGGCCTGTATTGTAGTGGGTGGCACGCGGCCGGCCACGGTGGGGTCCTTGTTCTCGTGCTTTTGAGTAGGATTAGAGCAAAGTTGTCCACGTGATTCCAGGCCAGGGGCAGTCTAGCTGAGAAGAGCCTAGCTGCAAATAATACAAATCGATCAGTTATACGTAGTAGTATTTGTTTGTTGAGTTTTATTAACTTGCTCAGTATTTTGGTTTCATCTCTTTTAATTTCTTGTCTTAATTTATCTTCTTTCAGATGGGAGATGCTCAATCCTGATGCCGGGGTTGTTACTTGTACTGCGCAAGGATTGGCAAGGAATAGTGCTCCGTTCCACCTGCCTCTGCTTGTTGCCACCAATCTATTCTACTAGATGAGTGACTGTCCCTTATTTATTTAGTACTATAAATTTTAAAATAAATTTAATCGTGTAAATGTGTGGATCACGATGTTAGTCTAAACAAAGAGAGAAGTTGAGTAGCAGTAAACTAGTAGTACCCATGCTCGTGCCATCAATAAAGTTGTCCACAAGACTATTTCAGGGGCGTGGAATCTATTCTTGGCGTGCTTACGAGGCCATCTTCTGACGTATGGTGACCCGAGACGCAATACTCTGGATTTTCTTGCAGCAAGTTGCCCTGACACTTTCCAAATTTTCTCTTAATCTATCTATCCGTACAAATAAAAAATAACTATAATATTTAAAGCCAAAGTTGCGTTATTTATACCCGTCTAGGTGGAAAATAAGGGAGCCCCGCGTAGCAGTACCATATGTGTGAACCTAGCAACAAATTGCGATTTTCTTGGTACACTTCCCGCGTACGCAAAGCGAGACAACCATTAGTACTCGAGCTAACAAAGCAAGAGAGAGCTACGCACCGATCGAGCATGGAGTTTGCGACGGGAGCCATGAGCAGCCTCCTCTCCAAGCTGGGCGAGCTGCTCAAGGAGGAGTACAAGCTGCAGACGGGCGTCAGGGAGCAAGTCGAGTCTCTCTCACGAGAGCTTGAGAGCATGCAAGCTGCCCTCCGCAAGGTCGGCGAGGTGCCGCGGGACCAGCTCGACGAGCTGGTCAAGCTCTGGGCACGCGATGTCAGGGAGCAGTCCTACGACATGGAAGATGTCGTCGACACCTTCCTGGTGCGCGTGGACGACGGCCGTGAGTCCACGGACAACCCGAGCAAGCTCAAACGGCTCCTGGAGAAGATTGGCAACTTCTTCAGCAAGCTCAAGCCTCGCCGTCAGATCGCTAACGCGATCGAAGAAATCAACAACCGAGTCCAGGAGGTGTCCAACAGGCATGGCAGGTACACACTCGACCGCATTGTAGCTAAGCCTGCCGCAACGTCGACCATCGATCCTCGCGTGTTGGCTATGTACAAAGATGCGGCGCAGCTTGTCGGCGTTGATGGGCCAAGGGACGCGCTCATAAAGATGTTGTCCGAGGGTGGGGATGACGCGTCCAAGAAGAAGATGAAGATTGTCTCCGTTGTCGGATTTGGAGGATTGGGCAAGACCACTCTTGCCAAAGCAGTGTATGACAAGCTTAAAGCGGATTTCGATTGCGGGGCTTTTGTTCCGGTCGGTCAGAATCCTGACATGAAGAAAGTTTTCTGGGACATCCTCATTGATCTTGACAAGGAAAAGTGCACGAATTCATATATGACAATGTTGGATGCAAGGCAGCTCATCAATGAACTACGACAATTCCTTCAGAACAAGAGGTACGCGCGAATCACCTAGTTAGTGATAGTCGTGAGCTTAATTAAAGTTAATTTCATTAATATCGGTACCTTCTTTCGTGTCACCTACGAGTACGACCGCTTACTTCCTTCTATGTAATTGTGTTTTACAACCATACATATTCGTCCAATTAATTGCCTCTAAAATATTTTAGTTTCTCCTACCATTTCCAAAATTCCAGTGGCAACCATTTGCCAATATACTTTCAGCTCTGGAACATGCTATAGGAGAGCTCCTGACAGGATATCGAGGGCTACTAGCTCTCAATCTGTCGAGTAATTAGCTGCTTAAAGCTTAAGAGCATGTATAAAAGAGTATAATATCCAGTAGCAAGCAAAATTTCTTAAAAGCGTAAGCTTTGGAAGCCCTTGCATCCTCCAGAAAACGAGAATGGACGTAATTGCAGTTTACGGTTAGGGTTCAGGTGCATGGCAAGCAATGGTAGCGATTTATAGTAGGTACTTAATTTAGAGGATACACATCACACGGTAGGGGTTCGTGTGGGCGGGCTGGTAATCAGACCCCACTCGTCAGATAGAGAATTACGCCCTCTATCTAAGTTTATAAAGCATTTTTTTAGTACATAAACTAAGAAGATATAAAAAAATTACTAGATTATCCCTAATTATATGGATATTTATTAGAGATATATAGGGAACGTCACACTAATTTTGCATTGGAATATAACATATGATCTATATTTATGGATAAAACCATTAAAAATACTCTAATAAACCTCTTCGGTTCATATTTATCCCTCATGCCTTTTCTTTCTCCTTACTTTTTGTTCCTTTCTACCTTAAGTGTTTCTTGGGGCACCTTACTTTTATAGATTCTTCAAATAGTTTTTTACTAACTCATGACTGTTGCGCTGAAATGCGGATGTGTATGTATTTTATTGTCATTGATGACATATGGGATAAGGAATCTTGGGACTATATCAGATGTGCATTGGTTAATAGTTGTTGTGGAAGTAGAATAGTCGCAACTACTCGTATTTCCAAAGTTGCCAAAAATGTCGGTGATGTTTACAAACTACAGCCACTTTCTCGTGATAACTCTGAGAAATTATTCAACATAAGACTCGTTGATTGTGAAGGCGAGTGTCCCCGTGATCAATCCACAGAGGTATATGATAAAATTTTGAAGAAATGTGGTGGTGTACCGTTAGCTATCATTACAATAGCTAGTTTGTTGGCTAGTAAACCAGCGGAGGAGTGGTCTGAGGTGTACAGCTCAATTGGTTTTGGCCATGCAGACCTCGTTGAGAATACTAGAAAGATATTGTCTTTTAGCTACTACCATCTACCTTCTCATCTAAAGACTTGCTTATTGTATCTTAGTGTATTTCCGGAAGATTATGAGATCAACAAAAATAGCTTGATATGGAAGTGGATAGCTGAAGGTTTTGTCCATGAGGAACAAGGGATAGGATTGTGGGAGGTTGGAGAGACATACTTCAACGAGCTCGTAAATAGAAGCATGATCCAGCCGGTAGAGAGTCAAGAATCTGTTAACCGTGCTCACGATATGTTTCGTTTTCTGGGTCAAGAAGTTGGGCATGTAGTTGGTTGCCGTGTTCATGATATGGTGCTTGATCTTGTCCGTTCCATATCGGAAGAAGAAAACTTTGTTACTATATTGGACAATAGGCAACCAACGTTTCCGCAAAGCAGCAATCGCAGGTTAGCTGCTCTTCAACAGAGACGCGAAGACCAAAATGCTCTGGCTGATATGGGCGTGCAACATGTGAGGTCATTTATTGCCTTTTCGTGTTTTGATAGTATGGGAATATCCCCAAGCTTTCAAGTTTTGCGTGTCCTAGCTATGGACAGCTGTGACTTTACGCATTGTACCAGCTTCGCCCTCGAGCATCTTGGGAATTTACCTCACTTGAGGTTCCTTGGACTAAGAAATACATATTGGGTTGGTAAGAAGCTTCCAGAAGAAATAGGCCGACTAAAGTCTCTGCAGACACTGGACTTGGAAGGAACTATCATAGAGGACTTGCCGTCGAGCGTCGGCCTGCTAACCCAATTAATGTGCCTACGTACTCATTCATTCACAGTGTCGACGGATTGGATTGGGAATTTGACGGCCCTGCAAGAGCTACGGATGTATCCTGCTAAAGACAGGTATGCAAGATTTCTCAAGGAATTGGGCAGCCTGAGGGAACTGAGGGTGCTCGTCACTAGTTTTCATGAATTGGATGAGTGCCTGGAGAGAGTTTTGGTGGAGTCTCTAGACAATCTGCACAAGATCCAACATGTGGATATTGGGGACATGGCATTGGGGAAGGGTGCCACGTGGGAAGCAGGACTTGTCTCCTGTCCACGTCTCCGCTACTTGAGTTTAAGATGCTTGAACTTTTCTAGGCTGCCGGCAAGGATTAATTCGTCGCTTCTTCCGAACCTCTCCTTCTTAGAAGTGTGGGTGCAGGATGTGCGAGAGCAAGAAATGGAAACCCTTGGGAGGTTGCCAGAGCTCCGTGTCCTCTACCTGAGGTCTTGGCACACGTCAATAATAAGCATTATTGGTGGGGATGGGTGGCACTTGTTCCACAAGTTGAGGTCCCTAAGGACGGACTTTGCTCTTCACTTTAAAGTCCAACGAGTGCACGACGTGGCACCTACTACTACTACTATTATGCCAAGCCTCGAATCCTTTGACTTTGGTGTCCCAGTCCGGTTGCTAAAGGATGCCAACCTTGGTTTTGACAAGTTTGGCTTGGAGAACCTCCCTTCGCTCCACAAAGTCATCGCTCGGATCAACTGTCGGTATGCCCGTGCTGCGGAGGTGGAGGAAGCAAAGGCGGCGTTAGCCGCCGTCCATCCCACCCTTCGAATGCAAAGGATAAATGCAGATGAAATGCTCCCATCAGATAAAGAAGAGGTGCGTATGTACTCACTACTCACATCGCTAGCTGGCTCCAATTAATGTTTCTCTCTCTTCCCCTGTTCCAGTAATTAATTACCACCAGCTAGTAGTATTCCAAGTTTTCTTTCCATTTTCCTCGGATTAATTGCCACTAGCTACTGGCCAGGTTGGAGTAAGTAATTCCATCCCATATATTGTTCTGTACAAGTACTCGGTCCATCCTTGTTACTACTAGTTTTTTTTAAAGCAGTGCTCCTATGCTTTTCTCCTAAAACAAGTTGTACAAATTTGAAAGCAATCAAATGAATAAGTAATCACCGTATACCATTCATTCATGCTTTAATATTTGTACAACTTAAAGAAAGGATAGAAGCACCTCTCTCTTTTTTTATTCTTTTTTAATAACCACTGCCTCCGTTTTTTTTTCTAGTTGGTGTTATACTAGTTGAAAATTTGTTTTTTTTTTGTTAGATATCACTATAGGATTTGAGGAGAGATTTTGCTATTAACGATTTACTCCGGTACACAGTTTACTATGGGCTTGCTATCACTAGAAAATCTAAGACATGAAACAAGTGAGCTGACGCGCGTGACATACATACTTTTAGCTTTAGTTTATTTGCTTTTCTGTTGTGCTTACTTAATTGTTTGTTAACATAATACTGATCCCTCTTTCTGTTTCTCGTTCTGAGCAGCTGAAGGATAGTAAAGTCGTTGAATGGGAAGTCAATGTGCGGAAGTGGAAGGATGAGAAGCCTTTTTTTACCTTTCGTGGGTTGCGGTATTATCGTTGCGTGGAGACATTAAGCGTTTCCATCGACTGTGAGGATGCTTGGCTTTGGGAGGTGGAGCGAGTGGAAGCGTCTCTGAGGATCGCAACCGAGGACCATCCCAACCATCCCACACTTGAAATGAAGAGGCGCAATCAAGACAAAATGATGCCACCTAACCAACACCAACAGGTCCCCGTTAATTCCTATCGCTTCCTATATGTACTTGTACTACTACTGCTACTACTACTCATCATGCTTGCTACCTAGTTTTAACTTTTAATTACTACTTTCTTTACCCAATTCCAGCCGGGCAACGAGAGACTATCTAACGTGTCAGCAGAAGAAAGAGGAAAAAGACGAGCCAGTGATAGCTTGCATGCAGTGCAGGTACGTACCAACTTCCTCCATTTCGATGCCATCGGACCAACATGTTAGGAAAAACAGGGCCGATACCAATGTAAGATCAGAACGACACAAGAAGACACGATGTTTGGTAACGCAGTTCAGCTTACGCCTACATCTACGGGCTCGATTATGGGCGCCTCCCCAATCAACAATACCAAGCAAGATACCTGCATACATGGAGCACGGCCATAGAGCCACACCCCTTCTTTGCCTATGCTACTATTGTTAGTCGTTACTTGGTTACACCAGGGCTGCACCCTTTATATAGGGGACAAGGACATAGAGTCCGACTCCTACTCTATCTCCCCCTGCCTATTACAACACAGAGTCCAATTGTAACCATACTCGTACACATATTCGACACAAACCCTAACACAACACCAACAGATTCCCCTCTTATCTTCTTTTTCTAATCCCCGTTAATTCGTATTGCTTCCTATATGATCTTCTACTACTACTACTCATCATCCTTGAATTGCTACCTAGTTTTAATTACTACTTTCTTTCCCCAATTCCAGCAGGGCAACGAGAGACTATCTAACGTGGCAGTAGAAGAAAGAGGAAAAAGACGAGCCAGTGATAGCTTGGATGCAGTGCAGGTACCAACTCCCTCTACAGTCCGCTCGATTTCATCCATTTGAATTATCGTGTATGTTGGCTCTATTCGCCGCATGACTCGATGCCGCTTGATTCGTCAATCTTTAGCACCAATCATGGCATTCGTTTATACTCCCTCCTCCATCTTTTAAGGCCTGTTTGTTTTACAGTTTTGTTGCAAATTATTTAAGGCATATATAAATAACCGGTGATATTTAAGACATCTGCTTCATTTTAAAGGTAAAAAAATCCCATAATAATCCTAAATTCCAAAAATCCTCACATTAATTGGAAGAAAAAGAGTTCCACCACTTATTTTAGTAGGATCACATTATAACGGTGCAGCTTAATCATATATAACAAATACAATTGTATTTCAATTATTAGAACTATTTTTGTATATCAAAGAAAGGATTCTCACTGCTTCTTTTGATGAGGCTAGATTATAACGATGCAGATTAATTATATATAAATATTAGAGTTATATAATACATACAATTGTATTTCAATCGTTGGAAGTAGAGTTGCATATCAAAAACAATTATATCATACTATCTAGACGTGCAGCTGCGCGGGTAAATCTGCTAGTTTTCTTAATAGAAAAGTTAAAAGAAGCGATAACGTTTAGATCTCGAAGGCTAGAAAATTTTATACCTTATATCATAGAATACCACACTACACCGCTCAAGCACACGGGCCAATCGGCTTGTTCATACTAAGTATACGTAATTTGTTGCTGCGCGTCACCTAGTATGCTGTGATCCTTATTTGCAAACGACGCGACATTATATCTGTATCTTTATACTTATTACTAGTTGGATGACGTCTGTTGTTTTCCGGTAGCATTTAAACTCAGCAAGCCATATTTATTTATACGTGTCCGCATGCCATTGCAGCTACTGAAGCAGAGCAGGATGTTGAATTATGATCCAAATTCAGAAGAAGGCTAACTTCTGTCGGAGCGGAGCGGAGGCCCGTCACCGGGATTGTTTTTATTCTTGACCTAGGTCATTGCCTGATACATATTCATCTTGTAAGCCGTCGCGAGTCTCTCTCTGGCGATTTGTACACACTCCCGAAAATAGTGAGGATGCTAGGCTTGAGGAGGTGGAGGAAGCGGAAGTGGCTCTGAGGTTCGCAACCGACGACCATCCCAACCACCCCACGCTTGAAATGAAGAGACGCAACCAAGACAAGATGATGCCATCGGACCAACACCAACAGGTCCCCCTCTTATCTTCTTCTAATCCCCGTTAGCTTGCTATATGTACTTCTACTACTCATCATGCTTGCTACCTCGTTTTAATTACTACTTTCTTTACCCAATTCCAGCCGGGCAACAAGCAGAGTGTTTTTTACCGGCCGAAATTCACTGGTACAGCTAGTATACCGCTTTACCAGCCGAAATTCACCGGTACAGCCAGTATACCGGTTTTACAGGTGGGGCCCAGTACAAACCAGAGACTGTCTAACGTGGCAGCAGAAGAAAGAGGAAAAAGACGAGCCAGTGATATGTAGCTCGCATGCAGTGCAGGTACCAACTTCCTCCACAGTTCGCTCCATTTGAATTATTGTGTATGCTGGCCCTATTCGCCGCATGACTCACTGCCGCTAATTAATTCGTCAATCTTTAGCACCAATCAGCGCATTCGTTTATATTCCCTCCTTCATCTTTTAAGGCTGGCCTGTTTGTTTCAGAGTTTTGTTGCAAATTATAATCTGTACCTTTTGCTATTATATCTTTTTTTCTTTTCTCTTAACTTTATGCATGACTGAACACGGAAACTAAAGCTGGATGGAGCCTATTTCTGGGCGCCATTCAATTTTGTTTTCTGCATGATCTCAAAATAAGGAAAAGAGACCTCTGTTTCTGGATGTCTGGAAAAGCCCCACTATAGTATCAATTACAGTAACTCCGGGTTTTGGCAATTTTATTTTTGGAGGATTATGAATTTCAACATTTCAAATTTTCCGTTGCTGTGGAATGAAAATTAGCAATTTGAATAAAACTGACGACCCCAAATTTTATTATACTAATTATTATCTTAATAGAAAAGTTAAAAAAGAAGCCACCATATTTAGATCTCAAAGGCTAGAAAATTCTATACGTTATATTATAGAATACCACGCTACACAGCTCAATTACACGAGCCAATCGGCTTGTTCATACTAAGTACACGCAATTTGTTGCTGCGCGTCACCTAGTATATATGCTGTGATCCATATTTGCGACCGATGAGACATTATATCTGTATCTGTATATACTTATTACTAGTTGGATGAAGTAGTCTGTTTTCCGGTACCATGCATTTAAAGTAAGCAAGGCGTATTAATTTATACGTGTCCGCATGCCATTGCAGCTACACAAGCAGAGCAGGAGGTGATTTCGATGGGCTCAATCAATCAATCGTGCAAACAAATACAGTCACGATCGGCACTGCACTTTCCATGCCGTTTAATAAACTTCCTTCTCCGCCGAGAGGAAGCCCGTGTTCTCAGATGATATCTTGGTGCTTCTTAATTTTTTTTTTTTGAAGACAGTATGACTGTGATTTATATTAGATAGGGGAGAAGAGAATTACATGGTGCAGGATGCTGCACCCAGAGGTTTTACATGGAGAGGAAGATTGAGGAGGAAAAAACGGAGAAAAAAAGAGAAAAACAGTTTCAAAGGGGAAAATGCTAAGCCTGTCGGTCAACCAGAAGTTTTAGGTGGGATGCACCCGCGAACGTCCAGATCGCGACGTCCTCTTTGATGGATTGGAGGATGTCCTCATTTGTCTTGCATTCATTTCGAAATACTCTGTTATTTCGCTCCTTTCACCATCGCCAACAAATTAAGATGATCAGGGTCTTGATTCCTTTGCAAAATTACGTGTGGTGTTTTATGAGATGTAGGCACCAATGTCAGAGGTTGGCGGTGTGGTCCCAGCGGTTTGGGCGGATGTTTGGTAACGATCCATCTAGCAACAACCGCCCATAGTTCTTGGACTTTGGTGCATTCCATGAACAAGTGACAAACAGTTTGAGATTTCGGCAAGACATGGGATGTAGTATTGGTTCGCCACCCCTTTGTTGTAGTCACAGTTGTGCAGAGGCGGTTATGATGAGCTAGCCACATGAATATTTTGCATCGCAGAGGTGCCCAAGTCGGCCATACTGCAGTATGGAAGGATGAGTAGGTGCTTCCCGAGAAATGCATACTGTACGCTGATGAAGCTGTGTAGGTTCCATCAGATGTGTGCATCCAGGTTATACTTTCGCAGACCTCTGGTTGCAGTTGGACAGGTTGTAATCTGAGCCAAAGATTGATGAACTCCAGCAGAAGGTGAGGTGTTAGATTGTGTTCTGTTATAGAATGCAGTTCTGTTATAGGCCATTTGGTGCTTCTTAATTAGTTCTGTTCTGTTTTAGCTTCCCTGTCAATTCAAGAATCATTAATAAATTCAATAACCATTAGTTCTGTTCTGTTTTAGCTTTCGTGTCAATTCAAGGACCATTAATAAATTTCCAGGGTGCCTCCTGCATGTTGCTACCTAGCTAGCTAGATGCATGCATGGAAGCGCTTCCAGTTGTTCTGCTTCAAACCCTTCTCTAAAATTTTAAATCTTTTTGTTTGCTCAATCAAATCGATAGATGCATTGAACTTCATTTGTTATCTTTCCAAAATAAAAAACACAAGGAACACGAATAGTATAGTTCCATTGTAAAAATTTTATAAATTCATCAAGTATGATCATGATCCAAAATTTTATAAGAGCTTAATATTTATCTCAACACACTTCTTTAAAAGTTAGACTGGACCTACTTTTGCAGCTTATTTTCTATTCAGTTGAAATTTACCGGTTAGCCTTCAGTAGGACTGTCTTAATTTTCTAAAATTTATTAGGCTTGATCATCATCTGAAAATTTTATAGGAATATTATTGATGTGTTATATATATATAAAGCTTCATCTTTTAGACCCTCTAATGAAAAACAATCCATTGTGCCTGCCTTATCAGCGACAATTTGTGATCTTGTGGTGACCAGAAGCATACTTCCTTGAAGTGCATTTGACAAAGATGCACAAAACCTCCGCCACTCTTGCCCAACATTCTTCAAGACATCATCCCAAATGTCATCTAGGACAAGTAAGAACCTTGTGGACCTAACAATATCCGTTAGAACAGCCTGAATAGAATTCAAATTATCAATTGATGCTTCATTTCTTGAAGATTCTATGACTTCTTTACTTAATCTCTTGACATCAAATTCATCTGAGACATATCCAAAGTGTCATATAAAAGTGAGACTTCATTGTACGATTGCTAGGCTTGTTGGGCCAATGTAGTCTTTCCCACACCCCCAAGGCCAACTATTGACAAAACATCCACACTGTTGCCTCTCCTGTGCTTGAAGCCTACATCACTGTCTGGCAGAACCCCTAACAATTCTATCACTTTACACACTTCTTCTTCACGGCCAAAAATATTTGACTCGTTAGGGAAATTAAGAACTTGTTTCTGGCCGAAATTCTTTGTCAAACCTCTGTGGTGCATTGTGGAAGCCCATGTCCGCCGACTGGTCATAAAGATGATCTAGCATATCTTGGATTCGCTTCACTTTGTTGAAACCTCCTTCAATGACACTGTTAAAGAATTCCTGAAACGCAGGCAACGTTTGGCATTCATCAACTCTCTGCTCTTCTACCTTCACCTTGAGCTCGTAGTAATTAAACTCGTCAAGCAGATCCTCTCATGTATCCTTGTCGCTCAACAAGGTCATGTATCTGGGGCAGAGTAGTCTGTAGCTGCCACAGGTGATCTGCAACCGCCGCATGTCTTCGTGCATCTGATGCTCATCAGTTTTTGTCTGGCTGCTGCTGGATGTTGATGAACCGAGAGCATGCAGATGAAATAACTGATCTTTCATCCCTAGCAATCTATTATTTGACCGTGTTTCCGCTAACCAAATGGGCAGCCAAAAGGCTCAATAGGCTTCGAATAAATTTCGTCTGGAAAGACGAATCGGACTGCAAAGGAGGCCATTGTTTAGTAAATTGGAGCAAAGTGTGCAGGCTGAAGATACTAGGCGGTCTTGGGGTAAAAGACTTCAACAAATTTGAATGGGCGCTCCACACTCGTTGCCTTTGGTACGATTGGAAAGACCAACAGAGGCCATGGGTCGGGGCGGCATTGCCATGTGATGAGATTGGCCGAAGCCTTTTCAATGCAAGCACTAAGATCATACTGGGAAATGGCTCAACAGCAAAATTCTGGACTTTTGATTGCTTCATGGAATCTCCCCATGGAAACTGGCTCCTGATTGCTTCCAGTTCGTCCAGAGGAGAAGCGGAACTGTACAGGAGGAACTTACTAATAGGAATTGGCTCAGTCCACTGCAAAGAATCACAACCGAAACACAGCTAGATGAATTCACCTGTTTATGGTGAGCCATTCAACAGGTTACTTTGTAGCCACACATGTAGGACGACGTCGTTTAGAAATGGACAACAAACAGAGAGTACTCAACCAAAACAACTTATAGGGTGCAGTTCCATGGCTCGATGCCGGACCACAACTACAAAATTATTTGGTAAGCGAATACGGAAGGAAGATGTAAGTTCTTCACTTGGCTATTTATTCAAGAAAGAATCCTAATAGCCGATGAATTGGCAATTAGAGGCTGGCCACATAACATGTTTTGTCTGCTATGCTGATCGAAAACTGAATTAGCTGCGCATCTACTGCTTCTATGCCCTTTCGCAACACAAGTGTGGAGGAAGTCTTCAACTGGATGCAATTACATCCCCTACCTCACAGACTGCAGTGTGGTATTCACCGTTACTCAATGGTGGCACTCCATCCATGCGAACACCACGAAGCAACGGCGAAAAGGAGTGGACAGAGTCCTAATCTACATCTTTTGGAACCTATGAAAGGAAAGTAACATAATTTTCAACAACATATATCGAACAGTTCAATTGATTTTCAATAGCATTTCTCACGAAGTACAGAATCGACTAACCGCACAGGCTTGGAGTTGAGATTGGGAGGAACCATGGTGTCAAACTGACTGGTGCTGTTTTTGTAATCAGTGGCATAATTTCAAACAGAGATACCGGACTCTGAAACAGGTTTTTTTTGTGAGATCTAGGAGGATGTCATTCAGAGACAGGCAGACACCACATTGACACCAATAACTGAAGGCGGTTAATCTGCTACTTATTCATCCCATTATTAATCTGACAGTGCATTACCTTTTCAAATTCATGTTGTACCATTTCTAATTCATATTGTATCATTTGCTCAAACAGGTACTATATGTTTTGTTCTCCTTTCTTAATGCAATATAGAGCTCCTACCGTTTCTTTCAAAAATAACTGACCTAAAACTGTTGAGAATTCAGCCAGGCCTTGTCACCAGCAACAAGTTGTGTGGTTGCTTGAAGCCCCCAGGCTGCAGCTGCCCAGTTCATGCTAACGAATATCTCTTGCACACCTGTGTCCGTGAGTAATGCACTTGAATTAAGCAAACTAGGACCTTGGACGAACATAGCAGAGCAGCGTCACATACCTTTTCTTTTTCTAAAAAGTTCGAATGGTAGCAGGGGCGGAGCCAGAATTTCGGGTTAGGGGGGGCCACGTGGATCAATAAAAAATTATCATAGCACCTATCAAAAAATATCATTGCAATATCGATGCATTTAAATTTAAATATAGCATAACCAAATGTCCACATAAGTAAAATATGATATATTTTTTAGAATAAGAAACTTGCATCTCTATTAACTTAAATTTAGTTCTACAAGTACCTAGAAGATCATATAAGTCAATAAGTTTATCTGAACTAATTTTCGCTGCTAGTTCTTTTTTAATGTAAACTATCATGCAATGTCAAAGAAAATCATCTCCTATTTTATTTCAAATACGAATATTGACAAGTTTCATAGCTGAAAATGCTCGCTCTTTGGTTACTATTGACACCGGAAAAGTTATGAATAATCGTAATAGCCTATCAACCATTGAATAATAGGAAGCTTTACCTGTTTTATATATAGTCCATTTGTTAAATTAACAAGAGATATCAAGCATTGCATACATCAAGTTGAGAAAAATGGAAACTTTACCTGTTTTATATAGTCCACTTGTCAAGTCAAGAAGAGTAGCTAAGCATTGCAGCTCGGATGGTTGCATGCATCAAGTTGAAAGTGTGGTAATTGACTCTCTAATTAAGTTCATTGAACTTATTTACTTGCTTAGTGTTTTCTAATGCTAGACCTTTATTTACTGCTTAGTGTTTACTAATGCTAGCTAATTACTAATTATTAAATTTTATTTTCGTTAGGAGGGGCAGCCCTGCCGCTTCGTTGTCTCCGCCACTGAATGGTAGTGAGAGCAACAATCCCTCATATTTTTTTGAGGTTATCCTTAAAAGAATTTGCGGTGGGTTTATCAAATCTTTTCTATCTCGTCATGGTTACTTCAATGTCATTACTTTTGTTCTCTCTAGATTCAATTTCTTCACTTTTGAGACTGCCCAGCAAGAGGGAGGTGAATTGGTTAAATTTTTTGATCCAAAGACCTAAGTAATTTTCTATATTAATCTTCTTGTGAGAGCACATTTCCTAAGGCAAAATTCGGGTAAATTTGACGACAACAAAATCATTAATTTCAGGTTGACGTGTCGGGGGTGGTACTTCTTTTTCTGATCCGCATGAGCCAGTGATCATATACAACGGAAATCTCAGTGATCGCCGATACGGCGTGTGACAGAGTTTGGTGCTTCTTGAGGTCGCGGCGCATTTCTTTAGCTGAAAGTGGTCGTCCGGGCATTTGAATTGACTTAGGCATGGTTGCGTGCTACGCCACGCGGTGCGAGGATAGTAAGGAGTAGGGACGCGAAGTCGGTTTAGGAACTAGGCAACCTAAAGGAACTGAGGGTGCTTGTCACTAAGATTGATGTATTTGATGAGTGCCTGGAGAGAGCTTTGGTGGAGTCTCTAGGCAATCCGCGAAAGATCCAGATTGTGGAAATTAGGGGAAAACCATTGGGAAAGGGTGCCATGTGGGAACAGGCCTGTTCCTGGGGTAGGACGAGCAGGGCGGCCGCCCCGGGCCCCCAAACTATCGGGGGCCCGTTATTTATTAGTGTAATCAATTTGTGAAGGTCATAACTTTAGATCTATAGATCCGATTGAGCTGATTTTTGTTGGGTTAGTTTTGAAATTGAATCTAGTTTCTACAGTCCAAATTTCATGTTAATCCAACAGTGGGATCTTCAGGAGTTAATATTTTAGTAAACATATATCAATCTGTTTTTTGTCGAAACCGAAGCAATCTTTAATAGTTTGATGAAAATGATTGCAGTAGTGAAGCAATTCTATAAGATGAGAAATTTTTTAAAGTTAATTACTTTTTTATTATGGTTGATATGGTCAGTTCATTGAAAAACAGATTTGAAGAACTCTAAGTATTTAAAGGTATATTTGGACCTTTTTTGAGCTCAATAACTTTGAAGTCATTGGATTATATTGAACTTAAAGATTACTGTACTAAGTTGGCAAAAACTTTCTCTGTTGATGATTCATCTGATTTTGAGTTAAATAATCTGATTTCTGAGTTAAGAATACTGTAAATGACTTTACCAGATAGACCAATGTCTGATATGGAGATTTTTGAGTTTGTTAGAAAAGTGGATTGTTATGGTAATATTTCTGTTGCTTATCGGCATCAGCTGAAAGAAGCTTTTTAAAGTTGAAATTATTAAAGAACTATTTGAGATCTATAATGTCTCAAGAAAGGTTAAATGGTCTGGCAACTTTATATATTGAGAAGAAGTTATTGGATGACATTAATGTTGAGGCCATAATTGATGATTTTGCATCTAGCAATGTTAGAAGATATTTTCTAAGATGATCTCTACAAATGTTTGAGGTAAATATTCTCACTTTTGTACTTCCATTTATTTATCGGTAACAATTTCTATAATACACTGAATATTATCTTTTTAATTGATACATAGTAGTATAAAAATATTTTGATGCTTACGTTAGAGAGGCTTTCGTCTATAATTTCGCCCCGGGCCTCCAAAAACTCAGGACTGGCCCTGTGTGGGAAGCAGGATTTGTCCCCACTCGATGTCTCCGCTACTTGTCTTTACGATGCTTGGACTTCTCTAGACTTCCGGCATGGATTGATTCATCATTTTCGAACCTCTCCTTACAAGTGGACGTGCTGTGTTCGAACCTCATGCTGTGTTCGAAGTACACGCAAGTAGTAAGCACTAATGGTGGAGATGGGCGGCACTTGTTCCACAAGTTAAGATCTCTCTGGACGAGCTTTGCTTTTCACTTGAGAGTCCAACGAGTACACCACGTGGCACCTACTACTACTATTATGCCAAGCCTTGAATCCCTTTTATGTCCCAGTCCGGTTCCCAAAGGATGCCAACATTGGTTTTGACAAGTTCGGCTTGGAGTACCTCCCTTCGCTCCGCGAAGTCACCGCTCAAATCAACTGTTGCTTTGCCCGTGCTGCAGAGGTGGAGGAAGCAGAGGCGGCATTACCCGCTGTCCATCCCACCCTTCAAATGAAAAGGATTTTTGAAGATCAAATGCTCTCATCAGATGAAGAGGTGCCGGTACGTACGTACTCACTACTCACATCGTTAGCTGGCTCCAATTAATGTTTCTCTCTCTTCCCCTGTTCCAGTAACTAATTACCACCAGCTCATAGTATACCCAGGTTTTATTTCCATTTTCCTCGGATTAATTACCACTAGCTACTGGCCAGGTTGGATTTAGTAATTCCATCCCATATATTGTTCTGTACAAGTACTCGGTCCATCCTTGGTTACTCCTAGCTTTATTAAGTGCTTTTCTTCTAATATAAGTTGCATAAATTTAAAAGTAAATAAAAGAATAAGTAATCATCATATACCATTCATTTATACTTTAATATTTATACAACTTAAAAAAAAACAGAAGCACCTCTCTTTTTTTATTCTTTTTTAATAACCACTGCCTCCGTTCTTTTTTCTAGTTGGTGTTATACGAGTCGAAAATTTGTATTTTTTTTGTTAGGTATTAATATAGGATTTGAGGAGAGATATTGCTATTAACGATTTACTCCGGTATGCAGTTTCTCTTAATAAATGCACAAGAAAATCTAACAAATCAAACAAGTGAGCTGACGCGCGTGACATACCTTTAGCTTTAGTTTATTTGTTTTTCTGTTGGGCTTACTTAATTCTTTGTTGACATACTGATCCCTCACCCTTTCTCATTCTCGGCCTGACTTCTTCAGCCATACTGCAACAGCAAATACTGATCATGGATACTTACAGCAATTCTAGTCCAGTGCCTTAACAGTTTCCCTTCAAATCGCTATGCCTGCTTCTGCAATTTCCCTTATGTATTACAGTGTGAGATCATGTGATGAAAAATTGGTTGAATGGTGAAATTGGCATTGTAAAGTGATTTTGGTTATAGCATGTGTGGTGCTTGTGCATGTACTATGTTGAGATGATTATCATGCTAGTGATAGCATGATGGAGTTTTGCTTAATGCAATGCACTCGTGTGAGTGGTTGCATGGATTAATCTTGAGTCAAGTCGTGGACTTGTGCTCGGACGCGTTGTTTGTTACTTCATGTGCAGGTGTTGCTCGAGGGCGAACGTGGTCGATGACGGGACCGGAACTAGGTTCATGGAGGAACTGAGGTTCGAGACTAGGTTCAGAGAGGAATCGAGGTCTTGGTGGTCAAGGATGTCATCCGTAAATCCGATTGGATTGATTCTTGTTGGGTTTGATTCGTTATTGAATCTAGTTTCTACAGTTAAAATTTCACATCAATCCAACGGTTAGATCTTCTGTAATTTGTGGTCGCCCAGATTGATGTCCTGCTCGCCCGACTGCTTGCGTGGTCGCCCGGATTCAGTCATCTTGCGAAGGACATAACTTTAGATCCGTACATCCGATTGATCTGATTCTTTTTGTGTTAGCTGCAGAATTGAGTTTAGTTTCTACAGTTAAAATTTCACATCAATCCAACGGCTGGATCTTCGGGAATTTATATTTTAGTGGACGTGTATCGGTCTGCTCGCCCAGACTGCGCGCGTGGTCGCCCAACAGTGCGCGTGGTCGCCCGAACTGTCCTACTGCTCGCCCAAGTTCCCAACCTGCTCGCCCAGGTGTCCTACTGGTCGTCCAGGTGCTTTTCTGGTCGCCCAAGTGCCCAACCCGCCGCCAGTGTCATCTTTGGTCGCCAGTGCTTTTCTCGTCGCCTAAGCGCCTAACCCGCCGCCAGTGTTCCCCATCGGTCGCCTGGTGATTTCTGTCGCCCATGAAAGTGCATCTAGGCCCCTTAAAGTGTTTTGGTGATTTATGGCAACACGATTATGTATACTAACGGTGCAATGAAGATTCTATGCAGTTATCAAGGAGATATCGTTGTTGGAAAAGGCGATTGGAGGTCCCCACCATGTTTAGATTTGAAAAAGGCGGCATCAAGACTTTAATTGAATTTCTTTTATTTTATTGAGTCTAAGGATAGCCGTTCTATAAAGGGGGATACGACGGAAAATCGTTTCTAGGATATGCTTGTGCTCATAGGATGAAAAATGCATCTCCAAAGATTTGTTAAAACCTTGCATTTCCTTTAAAAGGATACTCCTGGCCGAGGAGGTCAGTCCGGAGTATCCGGACATTTAGTCCGGACACTCCGGGGAAAATGTCCGGAGTATCCGGGGATTAAATCCGGATACTCCGAGTGGGGTCCTCGGCTGGTTCTTCTTCGAGAGTCCTGAGTATCCTGACATTTAGTCCGGACACTCGGAAATTGTCCTGAGTATCCAAGATAATGTCCTGACAATCGGACTTTCTGTGAGAACAAAGGTAACGGTTGGATTTTGGGAGCTCTATAAAACCCTCACTCCATTTCTAACTGCATTAACCTCATTCATTGCAAAGATTCAAGTCTAAAGCTCTCTCACACTCTCTCAAGCCCTAGCTTCTTTCTCCCACTAAAATCTTCGATTTGAGTTGCTTCTTTGGGGAGAAAGAAGGGGATTCAAGTGCTTTGAGCTTGCATGTTTGATTCTTGAGCACAAGTTCATCCTTCAAGTTGATTTAGCGGCGTATTTGTTACTCTTGGAGTTTGAAGGGCTCCTAGACGGCAAGGAGTCACCGGGAGCCTCCTAGACTTCGTGTGGAGAGCCCCGGTCGTTTGTGAAGGCGAGCCTCGCCTCCGAGAGGAAAGAGGCAAGGAGTGAAGAACCGGCGAGTGCTTTGTGCAACACCGGGAGGAAAGAGGTCAAGAGGGACCCAGGCTTTGTGCCTCCTCAACGGAGACGTAGGATTCCCTTCTAGAATCCGAACTTCGGTAAAAAATCATTGTCTTGTGTTCTTCATTAGCTTGAGCTAGGTTTTGGTATTGTTGTTGGAGTTTAGAAGCCCCGATCTACTTACTCTTTGTGTTTGGCTCTAGATCTATATTTTTACTAAGTACCTGACATCATTTAGAGTCTTTGTATTCAGCTAGATTATTGAAATCTTGCAAAGATTTAAAATCCTTCCCCGAGCTGTCCCGTCCGGAGTTTCCGGATATTTAACCCGGACTATCCGAACAAATTGTCCGGACTATCCGAACAAATTGTCCGGACAGTCCGGACTCTGTGCCTCGGGAGATTTTATTTAATTGCAAATTTTTATACGCCTATTCACCCCCCCTCTAGGCGACATATCGGTCCTTTCAGCCCAAGTGCTCAAACTGGTCGCCCAAGTGCTTTACTCGTCGCCAGACGGTCTCATCGGTCTTTCAACTGCGTGAGGTGGTCTTCTAACTTCGTGGCGGTCTTTAAGCAATTTGAGTTTAATTTGGGGTGTTTAAAAGTTCAAAAATTTGATTTTAGCTTCCGCGCAATCATTCACCCCCCTCTGATTGCTACATTAGTATATTTCGATCCTACATACAGTTTGCTCATGAATTAAAAGATCCGTTTAACTGTAACGACCCCCATTTTTACACAGAATGCAAAGATGGAAATCTAATGTGCTTGCAGTACTAGTCCCTGGATCAGTAGCTAGTACGCACATTAGCTTTAGTTTATTTGTTTTTCTGTTGGGCTTACTTAATTCTTTGTTGACATACTGATCCCTCTCCCTTTCTCATTCTCAGCCTGACTTCTTCAGCTGTAAAGTCGTTGCACGGGATGTCAGTGTGCGGGAGCAGAAGGATGAGAATCATTTTTTTAACTTCTGTTGGTTGCTTGCGAATCCTTGCGTCGAGACATTCAACGTTTCCATCGACTCCCTCTACAGTCCGATCCAAGCCGACCTGCATGCAGTGCAGGTACCAACTCCCTCTACAGTCCGCTCCATTTCACCCATTTGAATTATCGTGTATGTTGGCTCTGTTCGCCGCGTGACTCGATGCCGCTTAATTCGTCAACCTTTAGCACCAATCATCGCATTCGTTTGTATTCCCTCCTCCATCTTTTAAGGGCTGTTTGTTTTACAGTTTTGTTGCAAATTATAATGTATAAATGCTATCCTGTATCTTTTGCTCTTATATCTTTCTTTTTTTTCTCTCTCTAAACCTTTTATGCATGATTTAACACGGAAACTAAAGCTATATGGAGCCTAATTTCTGGGCTCCATTTAACTCTGTTCTCTGCATGATCTCAAAATAGGAAAAGGGATCTCTGTTTTTGGATGTCTGGAACAGCTCCACTATAGTATCAGTAAACTCGGTTCACGGCTTATTCTTGTAAACTCGGTTGTGTGCACTTGCAGAGACCGGATTGTTATCCTTTATCTAAAAAAAATAGTATCAGTAACAGTAACTCTGGGTATTGACAATTTTGGAGAATTCTGAATTTCGACATTTCCAATTTTCCATTTCTGTGGAATGAAAATTAGCAATGTCAATAAAAATGATAACCTCAGAATTTATTATTCTATCTATATTTATATATATAAAAACAACCGGTGATATTTAAGGCACCTCCTTTATTATACTAATCTATTATCTTAATAGAAAAGTTAAAAAAGAAGCCACCACGTTTAGATCTCAAAGGCTAGAAAATTTTATAAGTTATATTATAGAATACCACGCTACACCGCTCAATTACACGGGCCAATCGGCTTGTTCATACTAAGTATACTTAATTTGTTGCTGCGCGTGACCTAGTATGCTGTCATCCATATGTGCAAACGATGCAACATTATATCTGTATATCTGTATATACTTATTACTAGTTGGATGAAGTCTGTTTTGCGGTACCATTAATTTAAACTAAGCAAGCCGTATTATTTATTTATACGTGTCCGCATGCCATTGCAGCTACACAAGCAGCTGAGAAGGAGGTGATTTCGATGGGCTCAAATCAATCGTGGCAGCCTCCGTGCAAGCAAATACAGTCACGATCGGCACTGCACTTTCCATGCCGGCCGTTTAATAAACTTGCTTCTCCGTCGAGAGGAAGCCCGTGCTCTCATATGATATATCTTGGTGCTTCCTAATTAGTTCTGTTCTGTTTTAGCTTCCGTGTCAATTCAAGAACCATTAATAAATTTAGCTTTCGGCTGTAACGGTTCACATTGTACATCCAACTCCGGTCAATCTACAATAATTAATTAATGTAAACAATTATTAATATCCATTAATTTTAATTAAAATATATGCTCATACCAAACTAAAATTAAATTTATCCTCTAAACGAGCTACATAATAAATTCATGAACTCAAAATGAAAGGCAACTTCATTATCACGAACTTACCATATTAGCTAAAATTTACTATTTCTTAATATCCAATAATCTTAAGTAAATAAATTTAATATATGCTTCATAAAAATTAGCTAACAATAGCCACTAATGGAACAAGATGTATATATAAGCGCTAATGGTAAAAAATTAATGGTAATTAAAAAACAAATCTAAATTACTTAATTTTTATATATGCTCATACGGTATTGACAGTAAGAATAAGATAATGTGGAATTTAATTGAAGTCCGCTGTCTTATCGATATGAGAGTGAACTATCAGGTGGGAAAGCGCAGTGTAAAAGCAGGTGGTGAAGGTATGACGTGCGCTGCGGCTGTACATTATTGGCATGCGTAGAGTTCAGGTAAAAAAGGGGAGAACCTGCCGTGTAGAGCAGCTATTTCCGGGAGTAACGCATTTGTATACCATCTACACACAGTACTACCCTGGAGAGAGAGCTGATCTGTAGTTGTGCAAGTGGTGTTAGGACAGAACGGGTGCGAAAGATGAGCACACTAATAAGGTAAAACAGAGGAAGGAAGGCAATGCACGATAGATATGCATGAACATAGGCGAAAGTAATGTTCTGCATTAACAAACCGTTGCGTAGCTTGACCAACACGCCAGTTAACAGTAGAACAACAACAGGAGCTCAGAGGGATTCAGCTTGGATGTGAAGAAGTTCACGGTAGGCAGAAGCGTTCAACAACAGGAGCTCAGAGGGATTCAGCTTGGATGGTCTCGGCCTCAAATCGGAGTGCATGCGCTCCCCATAGTGTGAGCTCTGCGTTTTGCCGGTCAGGAGGTATTCGGAATGTGTTAGCGTATAGCAGAAATGGCGGTAGTATATATAGCACCAACGAAGGACCGCATCAAAGACGATCTGGAGTGTGAGTGCTATGCGTTGGTAAGCACAGGAGATATTCTTTTCCATGCTAAACGGTTAGTACGATACATTCTTTCATACACATACCTTCCATCAGTGATTTGGATGTTCCGGCTGAAATTGTCAAAATTTTGGCCATTTTTGAAATCCGATAATTGAGATTGGGAAAATGGAAATCTCGGCCGAAATTATCGAAATTTTGGCCATTTTGAACCACATGTGAAACGGTCTCCCAAGACTAGTAAAAATTGGGGAAAAAATGAAAAAAAACATGAAATTATTTATCTACATTTTTTATCTGTTATAATGCAAAAATACTAAGTATTTGCACATAAAAGACTAGAATGTGCCTTCTTCACCGAAGGGAGCAAGACCTGACCGGATCTGGACCGGAGTTTGCCGGTGAGCAGTGAGTTCGAGAGGGAGAGGTAAGTGAATGAGTGAGACGGTGTGAGGGAATGAGAAGGAGTAAGTGGCAGTCGGCCAGTGTTCAACAATTAAACAAGAAATTCTTATTGGAAAATATATAATTAACGTTGGTTTTCATTGCAACATTGAATATTTCTCCCATGAAAATTGAGTTAATTAATTAAGTTGCTTGAAATCCCCTGGCTCCCGGGGCATGCCATACGAGCCCCAGACCGGATGATGTGATTATTTGCGGCTTTTTTAGAGAAGAAATTTATATTTCTTTCAGGTGGATTTAGGGATGGCGAGGACAGTGCCACTGCCAGACCGGAAGGCCCTGGAGATGATACTTTAGAGGCTGCAGAAGTGCGTCTTTCTCATCTTTTGAGTTCACGAGAAATGGGATTTGGTTGAGGTGGAAGAAGAACAGGTGGTAGTCGGCAGCCAATAAAACACTTCGCCGATTTCAATTAGTGGACATCAACGAATAGAAATACATCTGACCAGAGTCTTTACATCCAACGGTGGATATTGAGAACAGTAGTTACCAAAAATGACAACAGCTAAGAGTCATTTACTTTGTTTACTGGCTGTAAACTGAAATCACCAGAATCTTTCTGTTATGGCGCTGATCTGTACCAGGCTGGATGTATAAAAGCCTGAATACTATGTACATGGAAAAACAAAATGGATTTTCGCATATCTTAGTTTACTTCTTGTACTTTGTAGAACCCTAGGTCTTCGTTTTCTCTGATTGCTTCTTCTGTGTTTAAGTTTCTTCCGGTTTTCTTCTGTTTTCTGGTTCGGTTTCATGTTGGATTCATATTGAGGCCTGACAAGGACTTCATGGCCTCGATTTCTTCTTCCACTGTTTGTTTCTGCAGGAAGGATACGTACGGAGTGTTTGCGGAGCCAGTGGATCTGGAGGAGATGAGGGCGTTTGTTCATTTGTCATGCTTGTTGGAGTTGCCAATTTATTGCGGAGAGCTACTAAGTGCTGACGATTCCATGGTTGTTTTGATTTATGCAGTTGCTTGACTACCATGATGTGATTGAGCACCCAATGTACTTTGGCACCGTCAGGAGGAAGCTTGCCAGGAATACATATCACTCATTCGAGCAATTCAAGGTAAGACTTCAAGCTTTTGTCGTATGTTTACCTAGCGAAGTAGAACGCGAATTGCAAATGGAGTATTGCCATTAGTTGATTGGCTAGATGCTTAGATGGATGTTCTAGCTCTATAGAGTGGGGCATTTTAGTTCATACTATATTTGTCTGGCAGTGGATTTCACCTTCAAGGTTTTGTCCGGCGCAAGAAGCAACCTTTTATATGTTTCCTGTACCTTGTAGCATCAGGTTTGTAGCAGAAATAGGATTTGGGAGTGGTTTCTTGATATGGTTATAGTGATTTCTCTAATATTTGCTAATAATGACCTTTTGGGAAATAGCTATGCTTCAGGAAGAAGCTAAATCGGTTGGCCAACTCCGGAGCAAAAGGTTGGCAAATTTTCTAGGTTGTTCTTGCGAAGGTGACGAGAGATTGCTTGTTGCAGGGTACATGCCCAATGACATGCTAGCAGAGCATCTTTTCCATTGTGAGTTACCCTGTATTTTGGGCTGTAATTATATTTATCTCAATTTGTTATTGTCATCTATTCTTGTTCTTGACCAATTCCTGATAAATTTTAGGTTGATGGAGTCACACCTATTAATAATTAGTTTCTATTCATGGTTACATTTTCTACATCATATATAAATGGCTTTTGGGAGATCTATGGCATCAAAGAGATGGCATTATGCAGACTGTTCTATTGTTTATTATCCAAGATAGTTTCGCTTTGATTTTCACCAACATGGCTAAAGTGGGACTAAATATATATGTACATGGCATGGTCTGACGAGCATTTATGCGTACTGTTGACACTGTAGCACCTGCCATACATTATTTTTAATTCCATTAATGCATTTCACAGGGGAGTCACAAGCAACAAAGTGGTCCATGAGATTAAGGATTGTTCTCTATCTTGCTGAGGCTTCAGAATATCGCTCAACTAAGGAGCGTGCTCTCTACCATGATCTTAATGCCTACAAAGTTTTGTTTGATGGTATGAATATCATATAAATTGTTTCTGCAATGTGGTCAGCTGTGTGTGTGTGTGTTTTTTTTTGGGGTAACATTTTAATGTTGTTCACATGCTGCAGGACTGTAACTTTAAACTTTCATGTTTTGGCTTCCTGAAGAACAGTCAGGATGGAAAAAGTTACAGCACAAATTTGGCATTTACTCCTGAATAGGGATGTAATCGGATCGGATACGGTCGGATATTGTTCATCCCGTATCCGTATCCATATTTTTTATCGAATACGAAGTCGGATACTGAATGGTGTCGGATGTGAATACTGAATGCGAATAATACCGGATATTATCACTTACTTATCACGGCTTAATACGCATCGGATTCAATACGGTACTTAATATTTTTAGCCGGATAATACGCTAAAATATAGATCATTTATTGCAGATGTAACATACTGAATGGTAGATTACTTATGAGTTATGAATAATTATTGACAAAATGTGAAGAAAATAGTACAAGAATTTACTATAGTTGCATTGTACATAATTAAGAATTAATAATGAACGCACTTTGGTATTGTGGTGCACTTGGCGTTGGCACTTTGGCAGTGTGGCACTTGGTAGAATGGTAGTTGGTACTTGGCACTTGGCAGTTGGCACTGGCATTGGTAGACTATCAAGAGTGATATTGGTACACTGGTACTAGTGCCTCTAGACTCTAGTGACTGGTGCTCTTTGATTGGAGAGTTACAGACTCACAGTCCTGGAGAAGTCTTTAAAGTTTTGATAATATCCATATTTTATATCCGGATATTATCCGATTATAAACTCGGATATTCTCAGATCCGCTTGGATAATTACTATCCGTATCAGATCCTTATCCGAGATAATTATCCTTATCCGTATCCGTATCTGGAAAATTCTTCAATATCCGAAAAACTATTCAAATCGCTATCCGAATTGATTCTTGGCCATTTATCGGTCGGAAAATATCCGTTCCAGTTGCACCCCTACTCCTGAATACATGCGGACCGGTGGTCCCTTCTTACTTTTCCAATATTCTTAGCCTCGCATGTCTGTACCGGTCCTTTGATGTGAGTTTGATGATCTAGGTAGTCTTTCTGGTCATGCTACAGATAGTCAATAACATACTTAATCAGTGGCGTATCCAGAAATTTAGGAAGGAGGGGGCTAAAATTAAGACCTCCAAACTAATATATATATAGTATTTTTTCGTAACATAGAACATGATGTAATTATATATATAATATAAAAATACCAATACTTATCTAACAGCTTGTATATAATATAAATACGTAATATTACAAAGAAAAAACGTACTGATCATTACTTCTTAAAAGTTGATAGTTGATATTTACGGTTTTTTATGTTTTGAAAACGTTACAAAATATCTTCCATGTCTATCTTCAAAAATATGTCTCGCTCGATGTAGTATACCATGAGATCATTTAACCAGTCATCACTTATCTTATTTCGCAAATCTGTCTTGATAATCTTCATTGCCGAGAAAGCCCTTTCAACTGTACTTGTACCCACAGGTAAAACTAATATTAATTCAATAAGTCTATAGACTAATGGATAAACAACCTGCTTTTTTGCTTCAACCATCATCACCGCGAGACTAACAAGATCATCACAACTTGAAAATTCTTCTCTTCTCAAGTCATCAATAAATAAGTCAAGTTGTGCTTCCATGTTCAAAATTTGCAAATGAATCTCTTGAGTCTAGACAAGCAATGCATCTCAAAAATTCTATCGAAGATTCACTAAACCGATTATTTAACTCGATAGCTTCTCTAAATTTATAGACGAGTTTTCCCAAAATTTATCTAACTTAGGGGGGAGGGGGGGTGGGGCTCCAGCCCACCTACGCCCCCCCCTATGGATACGCCCCTGTACTTAATGGGCATTTCCCACTTAATAGAATGCCGATGCATTTTATGCCCCACTAACTTTTTACGTGGCTCTGTGAATGTTGAAGTTATGTAGCATCCAAATGGAACGAAACATCCTTTGATCTACATACTAATTATAATCAGAGGCCAGACATCTTTAGGCTGGTTAGATCTTGTGGGCATGCTGCTATACTTGATTCTTTCTGTACAAAATTATGGTACCTATTAATTTAGCTATTTCCTTTTTACATTTGGCGGGGAACAATTAGATATGCTGCTGTCCATGCCAGTTTAGGTCCTACAGGTAGCAGGAGGGATGATTTGGAGTCACTAGCATACACCTTATCTTTTTAATGAGAGGAAGATTACCTTGGCAAGTCTGTCAGGTGACCTTAATTTGCTCACAGAGTTTGACTAATATTTTCTATTCGCTTTTGATCCTATTTTAGTTTTAATGGATTAATAATGCAGGGAGATAACAAAAACTTTCTTGTTTGTAAGAAGAAAGTGGCTGCTTCTCCAGAAATGGTGTGTTGCTTCTGTCCAGCTCTATTCAGACATTTTCTTGAGAAGGTCACTAAACATGTAGTTTCCTTATTGTGTACATACATGAATCGTATCTGGATTGTATGACATGATGAAGTCCAAGTCGAGTGTCTCCTAAAAAAAGGTTTTCACGATACCAGTTGTTAAACCTCACTAGCTGATTCTAGAGGCTACTGAAACTAGACTTTACACCCGATAGAAAAGAACTTCGACGATCTTTCAAAAAACACAAGTTTAAATGATGGGGCTATCAGTCCTAATATCATGTAAGCCGATCCAACTTCACACTACAGATTCTCTTCCAAACTTGTTAGCTAATGCTGCTAACTTGTGTAATGTTATCACACACCATAGGATTCATAAAAAATTAGAGTCGATTCTGAAGAAATCAGAGGCGCTATGGAATTGGGAAGAACGTCCTGTCTTTGTCTCAGCTGACGGTTTCATGTTTATATAGGTAATCAACAGTCGATTTCATGGCTTACAAATTTGGAAGGAAACGGATTACAATCTTATCTCAACTAATTCTATTCCGATTACAACAGGCTCTTATCTATTCTTTCCAACAGCCCCCCTCAATCACAACCCACTAGGTTGAGATTGTGTTTAAAATTTTCCAACTTCTGCACAGACAATGGCTTCGTAAATCCATCAGCTATTTGATCTCTTGTTGATACAAAATCAACCTTCAGTAATTTTTTAATACTCTGTCCCTTACAAAATGATAATCTACTTCTATGTGCTTAGTTCTGGCATGGAACACTGGATTCTTCGTCATATATGTCGCACCTATATTATCACACCATAGCATAGCCATCTTAGGACTGTGAATTCTGAGCTCTTGTAACAGTGTTTGTATCCACATGATTTTTGCAGTTGCATTGGCTAGCGCTTTGTATTTTGATTCAGTACTTGATCTAAAGACTGTAGCTTGCTTATGTGCACTCCATGATACAAGATTATTTCCAATAAAGATAGCAAAACCACCTGTAGACTTTCTATCATCTAAAGAACCAACCTAGGGCCAGTGTTGGCTCCAACCCTAAATAAGAGAGAGGGTGAGGTCGCTCAAGGCCGGTGCCGCCGCCGCCCTCATGTCATGGCGACGCTCACTTGGATCGGTGATTGGTTTCTCGCTTGGATCGGCGGCGCTCACTTGGATCGGTGCCCGTTTTCCTGATTTCTTCATTGAATTTGAAAGCTTGGATCGGTGATTGGTTTCTCGCTTGGATCGGTGATCGCTTGGATTGGTGACGCTCGCTTGGATCGCTCGCTTGGTTTCTCGCTTGGATCGGCGGCACTCGCTTGGATCGCTGCGGATTCCATCTTGATTAGCTGAGATTGCCAATTTCTTCATTGAATTTGAGCGAAGAGTGAAGGGTGATTCATCCCTGGATGAGGCGACGCTATGGTGGTCGTGCTCGTTCCTTTCGGATGGCCTTCCTTGCGAAATCTGTTTTGGATGAAAGGAGGTGCAATTCGCAGGGTGAGTTGGATTGTGCAAGGTATCATCTTTCTTCTTCAAATTTGAAGAAGATGCATTTGTCGCGGAGATTTTCGGCTCCTTTTGCCGGAGGCAAATTCTAGTCCTCTTGCAGCAATGCTGGCTTTGTTCCTGAGTCCAATCTCGGCGATGTGCAACCGGATGTGCAGGATATTGGGCGACGATGCTTTAAGAATCAATTCAAAGCAGTCATGGCGGGCGGAATGGCGGCTGCTGGTGGCGATCGATTTTATGGTCGCAGCTATGGTGGTCAACTTCGTCCTGCTCGTGGTGGTCTTCGTCCCCCAAGATTTCAAGTTGGTGGTCATGGACGGTATAGAGTCCGTGATCGCGTTCAAGATTTTGGGGGGCGCAATGATTCAAATAGCCGCGGTGTTCTTGGTGGTGGCGCCCAGAATGTTGGAAATCCAGGGGCTGCCAGATTGTGGCGTCCAGAATGTTGGAAATCCAAGGGGCTGCTGGATTGCTTCCGCGGAGAAGGTTTCTGATGATGTTTTCGCTAAGCAATCCAATGAAAAGGGGGAGAGCTCTGCGATCCAGACTGGTAGCAATCAAGGCTTCTCTTTTTTCCTTTTTTGTTTTGTTCGAGGGCTGTGTGCTTCTTGTTAAGCAGAGGCCATGAGAAATTTTAAGGGCTTGTATCATCTTGATGTAATATTCTTGAAATTAATAAAATCTTCCTTCATCTAAAAAAAAAAGAACTAGCCTAGTCTGCATCTGAATATCCACTAACAATCATGGATGAGTCTTTATTTATTTTTAATCCCACTTTAGATGTATGCTTCAAGTATCTCAAGATTCTTTTGACAGCTGACTAATGAACAGTTGTAGGAGCATGTAAGAATTGGCAGACCTTATTTATTGGAAAAGCAATTAATGTCAGGTCTAGTTAATGTCAGGTACTGCAACGCTCCAACTATGCTCCTATATTGTGTAGCATCATTATCGCCCAAGAGGGAGCCACAACTTGCTGACAATTTTTCACTAGTGGATATAGGGGTACTAACCGGTTTGCAACTCACCATATTAGCCCTTCTTAACAGATCCGAAGCATATTTTCCTTGACTTAAGACAATGCCATCATGTACCTTTTTGACTTCAATGCCCAAAAATAGTGTAGCTCTCCCAAGTCCTTCAAGGCAAAGTCCTTCTTGAGATCAACAAGAAGGCGGTTGTTGCATCTGTATTTGAGCTTGCAACGATTATATCATCCACATATATGAGAACAAGGATAACTACGTTACCTCTGTTGTAGAAGAATAAAGAGGTATCTCGCTTATGTACCACCGAATCCAAGAAGGCGCAATTTCTCACTCAGACGAGAAAACCAAGCTCGTGGCGCTTGTTTCAGGCCATACAAAGCCTTATCTAATTTACATATATAACCTGGTGCTTTTGGATCCTCATACCCCAGAGGTTGTCTCATATAAACTTCTTCTTCTAAAAAACCATGAAGGAAAGCATTTTGGACATCTAATTGGCGGAGACTCCAACCTTTAGATATAGCTATAGACAATACAATTCTTATTGCAGCAGCTTTCACAACAGGACTGAAAGTATCTTCATAGTCTATGCCATATCGTTGTTTGAAACCTTTTGCAACTAAACGAGCTTTATATCTATCTAAACTGCCATCAGCCTTGCATTTAATTTTATATACCCATTTGCAATCTATCACATTTCTTCCTTTATGAGGAGGAACTAAATGCCAGGTTTTATTGTTCATTAAGGCCAAGTATTCAGAATCAACTGCAGTTTTCCAATTCTTATTAGCCAAGACTTCTTCTAAACTATACGGTTCACCTGAAGTAGTAAGCATACCATAACAAATAGTGCCATCAGTATATACCTTGTTTTTGCGTATGCCACTCTGTAGTCTTGTTTTTGGTCGCCGCGGGACAAGAGCTTGCTGTGACTCATCCAGCACATCCTGTAACTCATCCGATTCCCCCTGCGCACCAACAGCGTCTGCTGGCGCTGTGAGAGGCAGCGAGGGCACATGTGTGGATGCTGTTGGGCGCTCGCTCGTAGTTGTTATGGGACGCTCGCCACAGATAGGCGGAATTACGCCATGCATGACAGGCACTGATGCTGATACATCGGTTGTTGCTAGTGCTCCCTTATCTTGCTCGGAAGCATCACGTCGAGACACTGAGCCGAAGTTAAGTCCCGAAGCTGATTCTAACGATGTCATGAGACCAATTTCAGCGCCAGGCTCACCTGGAAGAGCAGCTTCTTCTCCCTGATCTGTTGACAGATACTCACAAGATTGATTAGTACTTCCAGCAGGATTAGTAGTCATATGGTCAAGTGTAGAATCGCCCCCTATACAGGACATATTGGGGTTCAACAGACTGGATGGAAGAAGATGAATCTCTGATTTTAAGCGAGCACCAGCATTGGAATGAAGCTGAGAGAACAGGAAAACTGTTTCATCAAACACTACATCTCTAGATATGTAGACACGTCCAGAGGATATGTCAAGACATTTTGTCGTGCCCCGAATTTTCACAGATTCGGACACTCTGTGTATGCCGTACTAGTCCAGGATCACGCTAGTACACACAGGATAAACAGGTTGAAGTACCACAATCATACGCAGCGGAAATAATTAATAAAGTACTTCAAGCATAATATAGACGAAGTTACATGACCTTATGGTTGCCTTACAATAATTCACACGCAGGCGATAAATATCATCGAGATCAAGTTCATTCAATGGAAGCAAAATACGATAAGCGAACCACTCTTAGCCACAAAGCTACCGAGTGCGGCTCAACCCTTAATCCTCCTCGGCCTTCATTTAACTCTTCATTCCAAGTCAGCACGGCTTCTTCTTCTTCGAGGTTTTTGTCGATGCAAGGGTGAGTATACAACATACTCAACAAGTCATGCACAATGCGCTTCTATTACTATATGCATGGTCGATTCCAAGGAAAGGCTTAATTGGTTATTTTGCATAAAGCACTTTTATTTTAAACAGTAATCCTATTAGATTAAAAGCAAGAAAATCAATATTATTAATACCGGTTTCTCAATTCTTTTCTCAAAGGTTTTGGCACACACCTAATTTGATTCTTTTGGCACACACCACCCATTTCACATCTTTTATTTATAAAATCTAACCCTTGACTGTAATCACCGAGCAATGTCCAATACCGCGGACACGGCTATTCGAATAGATTCACACACACACTCTCTGCAGAGGCCGTACACTTTACCCACAGGATACAGTCGCTCACCACACAGGCGATTGATTGCAACAAAGTCTTTCAGAGACTAACATTTGACCGATGAACCCCTCCGTTACTTCCCTTCTAACACTCCCCTCACACAGAGTCAAGTTTAGACAGGCAAGTACTGCTGAATGGGTACCAAGCCGAGTACAGTACGCTTCTCTACAGCTTGCACTGTGTGCACTGTCACCCCGAGGTTTCAAAGGAAAGAGGTTAGAAACCTACTTAACTAGGTCCGTCCCATATCGGACAAGTGGTTGTACACGGAACTCAGTTCAAAGGCTCGCAAGGTTAAGTCCTTAACTGTCCCGGGCAAGACATCCCATTTGTACAACTTGGCACACAGCCTTCTCAATCATTCATACAGCCCATTGCCACACAGGCCCACCTGGCACGAAGCCTTCTTGCCACTTGCCCCGGTCCAAAACACTTCCCCACCCCATGTTTCATTTAAGCAACACATGCCATTGTTCACATTAGTTTGCGAATAGCACCACATAGGTTACTATTCCAATTCCATCGTATGACATCATCGCACTTTTACAAAAATGCGTTCCATAGTTGGTTAGGCAATATTCATTCGCTATTTGAAATTCATTCATCGCATATAAGCAGGATAAGCTACTACTCACGGTCTAGCCTCCCGTGTTGGCATCATATTAATATCCAACATATTAAATATCTTAGGGTGGACAAGGGTTTCAGGGCATACAAACATTATAATCAGGGTGGCATAAACAAGATAGGTATTTTAACTATTGTTCCCATATAAGCAACATCCTTTATACTTAACATAGCATGCAATAATTGAATCAAAATATATTTTCGAAATCTAGGGGCAACATGGTCAAAGCATGACTTGCCTTCGAAGAGGAGTTGGTTCTGGTCGAGGTCCTGCGACGGGTCTTCGAATGCTCCCTCGGCGAATTCCGGCAACTCGGAGTCTACGCGCACACAAGCAATCATACAATAAACACTCAATACAAATAGCAATATTAACACCAAAAATTAAATAAAAATCACCATTAAATATTCACATTTTTACAAATTTTTGGGCACTGGAATCACCCAAATCCGAGTTAAGATGCAAAAGTTATAGCATTTACAAATTTGCTGAAATTCAAATAAATAATAATCGAATTTCTTTATTTAATTTCCTACTGAAAATCCGGATTAAATCTCTCGGCGACACGTGTCGGCACCAGAGGCCTCCACGTCACCCTCGGCCACTTACAGGTGGGCTTGATGACGCTACTTGACGTCAAGACTGTATGGGTCATTGCGCTAACATGTGGGCCCCAGTGAACAGTACCTGGACCACTCAGCGACTGACACGCGGCGGAAAAGCATCTGGGCACGCGGTGCACTTAATCCCGGCCGTTGGATTCGAATCCAACGGTCGGCCTTTACCGAGCGGTGTACTGCTACAAGCCTACGTGGCGCAACAGGAGCGGTCGGATGAGAAATCTACGGCTACGGTTACCCAGAGAGTTTACTGCTCATCGCACATACGTGGACACACCAGAGCCGCACGATTACCAACCCACGGCTGAGATTTACCGTGCATAATCGACTTAGCTTCTACGGAGAAGACGTGGCGTAACGTCGACCATTGGATGAGGATCCGACGGCTACGCTATACCAAGCGGCCTACTATTCCTAAGCCTACGTGGGCTCCTCAGGACCACAGGATGCGGATCCATCGGTCAAGATCTACTCGCACCGATTCGCACTGAAGTTTAAAGGGAGAAATACGTGGCTTTACCGTGAGCGTCGGTTGAAGATCTGACGGCTGAGGTGAGTCGCGAAGCTCCGAAGAAGAGGCGGCGGCGCGGGTTACCGGACTAGGAGAAGATGACACGGGCGGAGGCGATTCCGGGCGTCTCCGGCCGGAAGAAGTAACCACACGGGTGCGTCTCGGCGTGTTGAACTTGGGGAGGGTCTTGACGGCGGTGGGGAGTGGCGGACGGCGGCAAAACACGAAGAAAACCGTGGCGGGGGTGAGTAGCTACTACGGCGAGCTCCCGAGAGGGCTATGGAGGGCGAGAGCGCACGAGAGTTGAGGCGAATGAGGCGGGGTGGAGGCCGAGCACGGGATATACTCTACTCGCTCGGACATGCCTCTTGATAGCGCGCACAATCTCTGACAAAATCCACCGAGGCCAACGGCGAAGCGGCGCGGCGAGGCCTCGTCCCGAGACCGACCAGTCACGTCGACCGTTCGATCAAGATCCGACGGCGCGGATTGATCCTCAGCTCGGCGAATCCAGACGCGATCACAAATTGCTCGATCAAGATCCGATGGCGCTGAACGAGCGGAGATTAGGGTTCAAGGCCAAGACGTTGTTGGGCTCGGCCGACATCGAGCTAAGCTTAAATTGGTTTTATCAATAAAAATAAATGCAGAAATTCAAAGTATTTATTTGGAGCTCTAAAAGTACTCGAAAAATTCTAGAAAAATTCTAGAAAATATTTCAGAGCATTTTGAACCTAAGAAAAATATTTTCATTTATTTTTGATAAATACTTTTTCTGATATTAATAAATCAAGAGAAGAATAATTCAAATAAATGTTAATTAAATCCAATAAATCCCAGAAAATTTAGATAAATTCAATAAAATGCAATTAAAGGCAAATAAAGGTTGGTAAATTCATAAAAATTCAAATAACTCCAAAATTTAAAATTGACCAAAATTCAGGACGTTACAAACCTACCCCCTTAACAGAATCTCGTCCCCGAGATTCGAGGCTTAACTAGAGAATAGGTTCGGGAATTCCTTTTTCAGATCCTCCTCTTGTTCCCAGGTGGCTTCACTTTCGGTGTGATTGCTCCACTGAACCCTGCAGAAACGAGTTGTCTTGCTTCTGGTTCTTCGGTCTACTGTATCCAGAATTTTTATCGGTTGCTCTTTGTAGGTCAAGTCTCCCTGTAGTTCAACTTCTTCTAGTGATGTTTGCTCTTCAGGCACTCGGAGGCATTTCTTGAGTTGCGATACATGAAAAACATTGTGCACTCCTGCTAGTGACTGCGGTAACTCGAGTTGGTATGCGACTTCGCCCTTACGGCTTATGATCTTAAATGGTCCTACATATCTTGGTGCAAGTTTACCCTTTTTGTGAAACCTCTGGACTCCTTTAAGAGGCGTAACTCTGAGATACATGAAATCTTCCTGCTCAAAGCTCAAATCCTCGCGGCGGTTGTCGCCAGAACTCTTCCGCTTGTTGATCAGGCAATCTTTAACCTTTCTCTGATCAGTGCTATTTGCTCTTCGGCCTCTTGAAGTATGTCTGGTCCGAAGACACGACGCTCACCAGTCTCATTCCAATTTAACGGTGTCCTACAAGGTCGACCATACAACGCTTCGAAAGGTGACATCTGAAGGCTTGCCTGATAGCTATTGTTGTAACTAAACTCCGCATAAGGCAAACATTTATCCCAAGTTGATGTATATACTAACGCACAGGCTCTTAACATATCTTCCAATATCTGATTGACTCTTTCAATCTGTCCATCCGTCTCATGGGTGATAAGTCAGATCAAGTTCAAACGGTGCCCATGGTCAGATGCAACTTATCCCAAAACCTTGAGGTAAATTGGGTACCTCTGTCCGATACTATCTTCTTTGGCACTCCATGCAAGCAAACGATCCTCGCCATGTATAGCTCGGCTAACTTATCTCCTGAATAGGTTGTCTTTACCGGTATGAAATACGCGACCTTAGTCAATCGATCCACGATGACCCATATGGAGTCATAACCTCCTTGCGCCCTTGGCAATCCATTAATGAAATCCATTCGATTTCTTCCCATTTCCACTCTGTATTTTCAATGGTCGCAGCAATTCTGCCGGTCTCGATGCATAGCTTTGACTCGCTGACATACATCACATAATGCTACGTGTTCAGCAACTTCTCTCTTCATATTCGGCCACCAGAATCTTTCTTTTAAATCTTGGTACATTTTTGCACTTCCTGGGTGAATCGAATACTTGGAGTCGTGAGCCTCCTCCAGTATTAACTGCTTTAACTCCCTTTTGTTTGGTACACAGATGCGATCCTTCATCCACAACGTACCATGTTCGTCCAGCTTAAAGTCTTTCGCTTGTCCTTCCTCCATCTTGGCTTTGATTCGTTTGACCTTCTCATCGTCTTTCTGACCTACTCTAATCTGGTCTTCCAAGATAGGCTTTACTTCTAAGGCGGCTACAAATCCTTCCGGAACAACTTCTAATTTCAATCTCTGAAGATCCTTGCACAATTCTCCCTGGTCTTCTCCCACTATCGTATTCAGATTATGACTTTTCCGACTTAAGGCATCGGCTACCACATTGGCTTTGCCGGGATGATAATGGATTCCCATGTTATAATCCTTGATCAGCTCTAACCATCTCCTTTGTCTCATGTTTAGGTCAGATTGGGTGAAAATGTATTTAAGACTTTTGTGGTCTGTATACACCTCACACCTATTACCGATAAGATAGTGACGCCATATCTTCAGTGCGTGCACTACGGCTGCTAATTCTAGATTGTGCGTCGGGTAATTCCCTTCATGTGGCCTTAATTGCCTTGATGCATAGGCTACCACCTTCCCATTCTGCATTAACACGCATCCGAGCCCTTGGCGTGATGCATCGCAATAGATATCAAAATTCTGATATACATCTGGTTGTACTAACACTGGTGCTGATGTCAGTCTTTTCTTCAATTCTTGAAAACTCTTCTCGCAGTCTTGCGTCCAAACAAACTTCTTTTTTTTCTTTAACAATTGCGTAATTGGTCTAGCGATTGTGGAAAATCCCTCTATGAATCGGCGGTAATAACCAGCCATTCCAAGGAAACTCGAACTTGCGAATCGTCTCCGGTGACTCCTAATGTAGCAATCGTCTCAACCTTGCTTGGGTCCATTGCAATTCCTTCAAGGTCATGACATGCCCTAAGAAATCTACCTTATTCTTCCAAATCGCACTTCATCAATTTCGCATACAATCTGTTGCTCTCTTAGTCTCTCCAAAGACTAATCTCAAATGTTCTAAGGTTTTTCATTAGTCCTTGAATAAACCAGAATATCATCTATGAACACGACCACAAATTTATCTAGGTATTCCATAAATACTTTATTCATTAAATTCATAAAGTACGCTGGGGCGTTTGTCAGTCCAAATGACATAACTGTGAACTCATAATGTCCATATCTTGAAGAAAATGCGGTCTTGGGTATGTCATCTGTCTTGATTCTCAACTAGTGATATCCTGACCTTAGGTCAATCTTGGAGAATACTCCTGCTCCTCTTAATTGGTCGAAAAGGTTATCTATCCGAGGTAATGGGTATTTATTCTTTATCGTCACTTCATTAAGTGCCCGATAATCTATACACATTCGGAAACTCCCATCTTTCTTCTTAACAAATGTAATCGGTGCTCCCCATGGTGACGAGCTCGGCCTAATGAATCCTTTTTCCAATAACTCTTCGACCGCTTTTCATCTCAACCAGCTTCTTCAGAGACATCCGATATGGTCTTTGCTATCGGCGGTTCCTGTACTAAGTTAATTACTTAACTCGATGCCTCTGCTCGTGGCATCCCCGTAATTCCTCCGAAAACATCGGGTATTCATCGACCATCGGTACATCCTGTAAACTGACGGTCTCCAGGTTATTCACTAACATTTGTCCTCCTCGAACTGCCTTTGCTAGAAATTCCACTATTCTACCATCGGGGCTCTTGACTGACACGACTCTTCATCCGCAGTCTAATACAACCTTATGTTTGGTCAACCAATCCATTCCCAGGATAACATCCAGGGTTTGGGTATCTAAGATAATAAGGTTCCTAGGAACTCTACTCCTTTTATTAATAGCTTAACCCCAGAACATCCGACCTTGGAACGGAGTTCTGATCCAGGGGATTGAACTAAAAGCGTACTCTTAAGGTTAACAATGTCCGGTCATTTGTCACAAAGAAAATCTCGAGAAACGAATCTAATGCGAAGCTCCTTAATCAAACAATACTGGTGGCAATCGAGTTGACTAGAACTTACCGAGCACGATGTCCGTTGCATTCTCGACCTCGCTCAGGAGATATGGTTGATTCTGCCTCGCGTGAATGCCTGCGACGTAGCTCCAGCTTGGCTAGGTCCTCGGCTTCCTCCTTGGACTGGGGTCTTGGCTGGCGTGTTTCCAAGGTTAAAACGCACTGGCGTTACACCTCCTTTCTTGGGGCACATATTGGCAAAATGCCCAGTTTCATTGCAGTTGTAGCAGCGTCTTCCAGACATCTGCTGATTTCCTACATTCTGATTGGCAATCCTGACTGGGGTCTGAGGGGTTTGTCCGGCTGGTCTCGGCATTGGCGGCGGTGTCCTGACAACATTTCCCTGCGGAAACCTGTGGAACTGTTGAGGTATCATCCTTGTCTTCTACGGACCATGGCGTCCTCCCTGTTGAGCCATGCGGCGTTTGCGATTATCGTCAAGCTCCTTACGCTTATCCTCTAGTATGAGTGCCTTGTTTACTAGCTCTTGAAAGTCCGGAAAGGTGTGGGTAATTAGTCCCACCTGTAGACCAGTGTTGAGTCCTTTCATGAAGCGGGATTGTCTAGCCTTGTCGGTCACTACATCTTCTGGGGCGTAGCGTGCAAGTTGAGTGAATTTATTCAGATAATTGGCCACTGCCTGGCCTCCTTGCTTCAGTGCCCTGAATTCTTCCTTTTTCAACTCCATGATACCCTCCGGCACATGGTATTGGCGAAAAGCTATAGTACATTCCTCCCAAGTAATTTCCTGCGGGTTCTCCTGCGACGCGCAGTAGTTCTCCCACCATTCAGCGACGGTTCCCTCAAGTTGGTGAGAGGCATAAAGTACCCTCTCGTTTCCTTCGCATTGCGTGATGTGCAATTTCCTTTTGATGGTTCTCAACCAATCATCTGCCTCTAGCGGGCTGGCATTGCCTGAGAATGTCGGCAGTCGTGTCCTCATAAATTCAGATAATTTGGAGTACGGACGTGGCCCATTGTTCACAGCTTGATTATTGGCGGTTGCTTGAGTGTTGATCTGTTGTCTTGGGCCATCATTGTTCGCAGACATAATTGGGTCTGCGCGCCAGAAACGCCCTAGGTTCTCGTGATGTCAATCAAGCGGTGCCTGCGGTGGTGGCGATTGTCCCGATCGCCTCCGTGACGTGAACCACCGCCTCCCCTCCGTTGTTATGTAGTGTTCACCATCCGCTGATTGCTTCGTGGTTTAGAGATAAGGGGAAAAGAATAGGCAAGTATAGGAACTTATACGGGGAAACAGGTGTAACTTAAAAACCATTAAACATTCAGGCATAAATAATAATTAGATATGGTCTATTACATAGTCTCGGGACTATGCAGCCATACAACAGCCACAATCATCACATCAATAGTTCATTACAACATCGCATACTAATGTTCGAAATTAAAGACGCGACTCAAAACAGCTGAGTCTCAACGCAAAAGCTGGCTACTACAATTCTGACAAAGCATCACTCATCGAGCCAACCCGGCCTGCTCGCCGATCACGATCGGCGGGTGAGCGGCATCGGGCAACCGTCCCCATGCCCTACCACTGTGCACTGGGGCACCACTTCTTGCCGACCTCTGGCGGCTCGCTTCCTCTGGCTCCTCCTCGCTGCTGCCGAGCTCCATGATGGCGTCTCGCTCCTCGTGTCCGTAGAGAGCCTCCTCCACTGGCGATCCTCGTGACTGCGGCATCCCGGTCTCCCGCAAAGCCTCCTCGGTCTCCTCGAACACGGTACATCGCCTGGCTCCGCCGAGTGGCGCCCATGACCTCCTCTGAGCAAAGAAGAACCGACCAGTGCACGACGGCGGCGCTGCCCTCTAGCTCCAAGCGAGCTCGCAGGGTCCTCCGCGCGGGTGCACACGAAGCGGTATCCCACACTCGTGAGCCGTGGTCCTCGCCGATCCGGCCAGCGCAACTCGGGCACACTCAGATGCCCGCCAGAGCCGGCTTTCGCTCACCGCGAGGCGAAGCGACGACTAGCACGCGTGCTCACGCGGGCGCATAAGGTAAGAGTCATCTCCCATCCGCGAGCGATCCTGCTGACTATCCAAAGGGACCGGTAGAGAGGGCGGTCAAGCCTCCCAACACTGAGCATCCTCCGAGCTCACAGAGCCACCGTGACGCCTCCAAAGGAGTGAACCATCCGCATCCGCCAAAGCAACGCGTCCGTAATGTAAATTTTAAAAGAATCCGTATAATGTAAAAATACAAACAGCAGAGGTATGAAGTAAGGCGTAAAGGATGAGTCGAGATTTCATTGATTATTCTTGCCCAACTTTTATCCTTTAGAAATTACTTTTGTCCTTCTATGGACGGCCACCTAACTAGGGTCAAGTCCTACAACAAGATGGCTCGATACTATCCTCGCCGCCCCCGAATTTTCACAGATTCGGACACTCGTATATCCGTACTAGTCCAGATCACGCTAATACACACAGATAAACAAAGTTGAAGTACCACAATCATACGCAGCGGAAATAATTAATAAAGTACTTCAAGCATAATATAGACGAGTTACATGACCTTATGGTCGCTTTATAATAATTCGCCACAGTATGATAAATATCATCAAGATCAAGTTCATTCAATGAAGCAAAATACGATAGCGAATCCACTCTTAGCCACAAAGCATCGAGTGCGCTCAACCCTTAATCCTCCTCGCCTTCGATTTAACTCTTCATTCCAAGTCGCACGGCTTCTTCTTCTTCCGAGGTTTTTGTCGATGCAAGGGTGAGTATACAACATACTCAACAAGTCATGCACAATGCAGTTCTATTACTATATGCATGGCTGATTCCAAGGAAAGGCTTAATTGGTTATTTTGCATAAAGCAGCCTTTATTTTAAACAGGTAATCCTATTAGATTAAAAGCAGTAAAATCAATATTATTAATACTTGGTTTCTCAATTCTTTTTCTCAAAGGTTTTGGCACACAGCCCTAATTTGATTCTTTTGGCACACAGCCACCCATTTCACATCTTTTATTTATAAAATCTAACCCTTGACTGTAATCACCGAGCAATGTCCAATACCGCGGACACGGCTATTCAATAGATTCACACACACACTCTCCGCAGAGGCCGTGACACTTTACCCACAGATACAATCGCCACCACACAAAGCGATTGATTGCAACAAAGTCTTTCAGAGACTAACATTTGACCGATGAACCCCTCCGTTATTTCCTTCTAACACTCCCTCACACAGAGCAAGTTTAGACAGGCAAGCACTGCTGAATGGGTACCAAGCCAGAGCATGTGCACGCTTCCCACAGCTTGCAATCGTGTGCACTGTCACCCCGAGGTTTCAAAGGAAAGAGGTTAGAAACCTACTTAACTAGGTCCGTCCCCATACCGGACAAGTGGTTGTACACTAACTCAGCCTCAAAGGCTCGCAAGGTTAAGTCCTTAATCGTCCGCAAGACATCCCATTTGTACAACTTGGCACACAAACCTTCTCAATCATTCATACAAACCCATTGCCACATTGTGCCCACCGCACGAAGCCTTCTTGACACTTGCCCCTACTCCAAAACACTTCCCCACCCCATGTTTCATTTAAGCAACACATGCCATTGTTCACATTAGTTTGCGAATAGCACCACAAGTTACTATTCCAATTCCATCAGATGACATCATCGCACTTTTACAAAAATGCGCTCCATAGTTGGTTAGGCAATATTCATTCGCTATTTGAAATTCATTCATCGCGATATAAGGTGGATAAGCTACTACTCACGGCCTAGCCTCCCGTGTTGGCATCATATTAATATCCAACATATTAAATATCTTAGGGTGGACAAGGGTTTGTGGCATACAAACATTATAATCGTGGTGGCATAAACAAGATAGGTATTTTAACTATTGTTCCCATATAAGCAACATCCTTTATACTTAACATAGCATGCAATAATTGAATCAAAATATATTTTCAAATCTAGGGGCAACATGGTCAAAGCATGACTTGCCTTCAAGAGGAGTTGGTTCTGTCGAGGTCCTGCGACGGGTCTTGAATGCTCCTCGGCAATTCCTAAACTCCTGAGTCTACGCGCACACAAGCAATCATACAATAAACACTCAATACAAATAGCAATATTAACACCAAAAATTAAATAAAAATCACCATTAAATAGTTCACATTTTTACAAATTTTTGGGCACTGGAATCACCCAAATCCGAGTTAAGATGCAAAAGTTATAGCATTTACAAATTTGCTGAAATTCAAATAAATAATAATCGAATTTCTTTATTTAATTTCCTACTGAAAATCCGGATTAAATCTCTCGGCGACACATGTCGGCACCAGAGGCCTCCACGTCACCCTCGGCCATCGACAGGGGTCTTGATGACGCTCATGCCGACACAAGACAAATGGTCATTCATACCGACATGTGGGCCCCAGTGAACAAAGACCTAGACCACTCAATGATCGACACGCGGCGGAAAAGCATCTGGGCACGCGGTGCACTTAATCCCGGCCGTTGGATTCGAATCCAACGGTCGGCCTTTACCGAGCGGTGTACTGCTACAAGCCTACGTGGCGCAACAGGAGCGGTCGGATGAAAAATCTACGGCTACGGTTACCCAGAGAGTTTACTGCTCATCGCACATACGTGGACACACCAGAGCCGCACGATTACCAACCAACGGCTGAGATTTACCGTGCATAATCGACTTAGCTTCTACGGAGAAGACGTGGCGTAACGTCGACCATTGGATGAGGATCCGACGGCTACGCTATACCAAGCGGCCTACTATTCCTAAGCCTACGTGGGCTCCTCAGGACCACAGGATGCGGATCCAACGGTCAAGATCTACTCGCACCGATTCGCACTGAAGTTTAAAGGGAGAAATACGTGGCTTTACCGTGAGCGTCGGTTGAAGATCTGACGGCTAAGGTGAGTCGCGAAGCTCCGAAGAAGAGGCGGCGGCGCGGGTTACCGGACTTGGAGAAGATGACACGGGCGGCGGCGATTCCGGGCGTCTCCGGCCGGAAGAAGTAACCACACGGGTGCGTCTCGGCGTGGTGAACTTGGGGAGGGTCTTGACGGCGGTGGGGAGTGGCGGACGGCGGCGAAACACGAAGAAAACCATGGCGGGGGTGAGTAGCTACTACGGCGAGCTCCCGAGAGGGCTATGGAGGGCGAGAGCGCACGAGAGTTGAGGCGAAATGAGCGGGGTGGAGTGCTGAGCACGGGGATATACTCTACTCGCTCGGACATGCCTCGGATAGCGCGCACAATCTCGATAAAATCCATCGAGGCTAACGGCGAAGGGCGAAGGGCAAGTTTCGTCCCGAGACCGACCAACACGCCGACTGCTCGATCAAGATCCGACACATGGATTGATCCTCACGGCTGACCTAATCAGATGCGATCACAAATTGCTCGATCAAGATCCGACTGCTGACGAGCGAAGATTAGGGTTTTCAAGGCCACAATGTGTTGGGCTCGCCCGACATCAGAGCTGCGAAATTCGGTTTTATCAATAAAAATAAATGCGTAAATTCAAAGTATTTATTTGAGCTCTAAAAATACTCAAAAATTCTAGAAAAATTCTAGAAAATATTTCAGAGCATTTTGAACCTAAGAAAAATATTTTCATTTATTTTTGATAAATACTTTTTCTGATATTAATAAATCAAGAGAAGAATAATTCAAATAAATGTTAATTAAATCTAATAAATCCCGTAAAATTTAGATAAATTCAATAAAATGCAATTAAAGGCAAATAAAGGTTGGTAAATTCATAAAAATTCAAATAACTCCAAAATTTAAAATTGACCAAAATTCGGGACGTTACACATTTGAACCCTTTATGAAGATTATCAGAGCTAAGAAAACGCATTGCTTTGAACGGAATTCAAGCTATGCGACTATTATAAAGACGAAGGTTAGGCCAACAGGCATAGACGAAAATTCGCAAGAAGTTATAATCTGTCTTGACATGAAAAAGGCATTAGAGAGGAGTCTGATAGTCAATGACTTTGTTTGGAGTGCGATTTATCAAGTAGGTAGCAGCAAGAAATGCCTCATCCCAAAATTTTAAAGGCATGGATGCATGTGCAAGAATAGCGAGCCCTCGCTTCAACAATATGTCGATGTTTTCAAAGAAGACACCATTTTGTTGATGTGCATGAGGACGTAAAACATGATGAGATATCCCAACTTGGTTGAAAAAGGAGTTTAATTTTTATATTCTCCACCACAATCACTTCAATAAAGGAGGATTTTTCGATTAAAAACCTCTCTACAAGATTTTGAAAGTCCTTAAACTTTTGAAATACTTCGACTTGAATTTCAAAGAAATAAATCCAAGTAAATTTACTATAATCATCGATAAAGCTCACATAGTACTTTATGCCCCCAATGTAACTAGGAGCAGGACCCCTGCACATCCGAGTAAATAAGTTCCAAAGGATGACTCGACTTGCTAGATGATCTAGAGTAAGGCAATTGATGACTCTTTTGCCTTTTGATAGGCATCACATACGATTCTTTATTTGACTCATCTAGACATAGAAGCTTATTATTTTGAATGACTCTCTTAACAATAGGTGAGGCAGGTGTCCAAGCCGATCGTGCACCTCTCAAAGGAATGTTTGACAACAACGCAAACTTGTTTTATTGATGACGCAAGCTTGCTTTATTGACGACGATATGAACAGGGTAAAGGCCATTGCGACACCCTCCTTGCTGCAATGCTCCTCGGTGGCTCACCTTTATGCAAAAGAAAGATGGATGAAACTCTAGAAAAGCATCATTATCTTTAGCAAGTCGATAAACCTAAAAAAATTCTTTGTGGCTTTTGGAACATGAAGAATATTTTTAGATGAATTTTATGTTTAGGGACACGAATTACAAAGATGACCAATATGACTAATATTCATACCGCACTGCTATGTGTGAACTTGATCAACGCCATTGTACTTCTCATGAACATACATCTTTTCTAATTCCCCAAGAATATGATCTGTGGCTCCCCGTGATCCATATACCAATTCAGATTCACTCCATATGAATTTGTGGCGACTCACGATATTTCTCATCCGAATGAAGTTTTCATCAAACTAGTACCAGCAATCCATTGCCATATGTCCCTTTTTGTAGCATAGTTTGCACTTGGGCTAGTTGTCCACATTGCTATTGAAGTTTGAGGAAGCTGATCGATTGTTGTTACCTTGGAGCTGTCTGGAACCACCGATGCCGTGCCCGCGACCTCGTGAAAATCCCCACCACAACAAGCTTTACGCTTCACCACGTTGAGCTCCTCCACGCCCTCCTCGACTTGCCACATTTGCCAATGAGGACACCTCGCCATGAAGAAGCTCCATCCTTGATTCAAAGCTGAGAAGTTGTGAGTAGAGTTCAGCCACCGAGATTGGTTCCACTCTTGTGACAAGAGCAGACACGATCGGATTGAAGTCATAGTCAAGACCAGTCAGAATGTAGGAGATCAGTTCTTCATCATCGATCGGTTTTCCAGAGTGAGCCATCTCATCACCTAGCGATCTCATCTTGGTGATGTATTCCATGATGGACATATTTCCCTTCTTTGTGGTGGCGAGAGCAATACGCGTATTGACCGAGCATGCTCAAGTCACAGAGGCAAACATGCCCTCAATCGCCTTTCAGACGACCGCAGATGTGCTTAGCATCGCGACCTGAGCTCGGACATCCTTCGACATGGATGTTAATAGATAACCAAGAACATGTTGATCTTTGGTTACCCAGTCTTCAATCGCCGGGTTCGGCATCTTCACTTCCTTCCCATCATCATCCTTGGTGACGATTTCTGCCGGTGGAGGAGGAATAGCACCGTGAGATATCCCTCCACTGCGTTCTCGTGACAACCAAGAAGGACCTCGTGCCTCCAGAGAGCATGATTGGTCTTGTTGAGCTTCTCAAAGAGGACATGTCCGAGCAAGGGATTGACAATGATAGATGAGAAAGATGCAGAGGTCATGGTGATGGAGATGAGTTTCAGTAGATGCAAACTTTCGCTCTGATACCATGAAGAAATCAGAGGCACTATGGAATTGGGAAGAACGCCCCGCTTTGTCTCTACCGACAGCTTATGTTTATACAGTAATCAACAACCGATTGCATGGCTTACAAATTTGGAAGGAAACGGATTACAATCTTATCTCAACTAATTCTATTCCGACTACGAGAATTGGTCTCCGACCACGTGAATCGGTCTCCCGATCGTGTGAATCGGGTCTCCCGACTACTTGAACTGGTCTCCCGACTGCGTGAACTAGTCTTCCGACTGTGTCAACTGGTCTAGCAATTGTTCGCCGACTGCATGAACTGATCTCCAAGCAATTTGAGTTTAAATTGGGGTGTGTTAGAAAAAATCATCAAAATTTTGATTTTAGCTTATGCGCAATCATTCACCCCCTCTGATTGCTACATTAGTATATTTCGATCCTACACTATCGCTATAGCATACATACATGGCATCACCACATATAGCTCATAGTATAGATTTCACTTGAACCTTACAAAAATAATCCAAAACATGCACAAAATAGCCACTTAAGATAGCACCTTCAATTGATTGCCAAGAATGTATTAGTTCAGAGCATGAATCATATAGCATACATATACATCCGCATATGGTCTTGAATCTTGATGGTGAGAAAACCACCCGACTCTGTCCCTCCTACAAAGTGTTTGGGGGCACTACTTGATTCGGGCCGACGAAGGATGAATTGATTGTATCCACATAGTAAAATCTAGCCTAAAACCAAGAGGGCTAGAATTCGAGCGGGAGAAGGGAGGGGGAGAGGAAGGGGCACTAGGCTGACCTCGAAGCAGATGTTCTTGAAGAAGACATCCTCGATGTTGCTGCTGATGGTGGGTGCGGTGATGACGTCCTTGCTGAGGTGGAGCTTGTAGAGCGTGATGGTCTTGCCAGAGTTGTCGAGTCCCACCACTACGATCTTGTACTCCTTGGTCGGGAACATCAAGAACCACACCGCGACATCCGTGATCCCCATCCTCCCCTCCTCCTACTCAAATCAATCTCGCGACGCCATGTTGGTGGGTCGGTGGATTTTGAGCAGATCTTCGCGAGGCGATTGGGGATCGGATCTACGTGGAGAGGTGAAGACTAGGAGGACAACAAAGAAGTATTCTCGGATGCATCACCCGCCATGCGAGGAAGCTTTGCCATGGGCTATTACACGCAATGGTGCAGGATTCTTCTACGAGCCATGGAGGAATTGGAAATGGAGGAGATGGCGAGACGGGATTTGGGAGGAGATGCCGAGGTCCGAGACGGGATTGGGAGAAACCGATCGCGATTTTATATGTAGTGACTTATAGAAGTTGCGATGGACTAAATGGTTCGCTCGGTTTTGGGAATTAAAACCTAACCAAAACCAAAAACCAAATAGCACTAAAATAAAATCTAACTAAAACCTGAAAATCGAAAAACCGATATTATCGCTAATTGTTTGATTTTTCGGTTTCCGGTTTATTTATACCCACCCCTACCCACGAGAAAAGGCGCCACGCTTTGTCCCTATTGTTACGCGTCAATTCACTCAAGATGCCGCTACCGTGTCCATCGCTATTAATCGACGAGTCACCGGGCGCCACCAAGGGATCACGTGACCATCCTCGCTCCAGATTCATCATCGCCACTAGTATATCACTAGTAGGGTGTTCGTATGCTGCAACAAAATCTTAAAAAGAGTGAAACATATAAGTAGGAAGGATTCTAAGTCATACAATAAAGTATAATTTCTTTTATCTACACATCAAGCGGAGCATATCTCGACAACATCTTAGCCGTTCATGCCAGATTCAACAGGTTAGATGTTCTGAAAGAGAACGGATGACCGCCACTAAATTTTGATTAAAAGTAGTAGAGATATATATTTATGAACGAGAGAAAGCTAGCTGGAGAGACAATGTGACATTGATGCACTTTATATCCATGGAGAATATGCCGCCAAGATCTGCTTGTCTCGGTCTTCAGATAAAGATATACATCATGAATATGTTAATGTATATACTCTATATAATATGCGCTGAGAATGCCGAGCAACCGCCGATGCCACCTGCCATTGGTAGTTTTGCAAAAAGTCCCTCCACTTCTTCAAATTACGAATAGGTCTCGTAATTTTCGGAGACAAAGATTTTTTCCCTTCGCTTGGGTTCCTCATGCATTTTACTAAAAGCCTCCCGTTAGTTTCAAATCGCGAACAAGCCCTTTTCTAATTTTTTAGGATAGCTAACAGTCCAAAAAATAACAAACAGTCCCTCGCTTCTTACGCTCAGTCCTTTCTCCATTTTTCCCGGAAAAATGTTTCGCCAATCGAAAAACCCGGAAAAATGTTTTCGCCACCCAAAAACTGAAAAAATGTTTTCACCAATCGAAAAACGCGAAAAATGTTTTCACCACCCAAAAACCCGAAAATATTTTCACGAAAAAAACGCTTCCTGAAATTGTTTTCAAAGACCAGATAAATGTGCAAATCTAAGTCTAGCCTTTTTCCCCAACTCGATTTTCCATCTCGATCTCCGATATTTTTTAAGCGTGTATTATTACTCTATGAACGCCAGATAGTGTTAGGCTCGATAAAAGAATATTGTCGTCTCTAATAATTTTTCATCCTTTTTCCTCTAGACTATTTTTGCCTAATGGGTGGTTTTGCGAACATAAAAAAATATATCCGGTCCCTTCTCCGCCGGTTATTTTGAAAAAAAGGACCTGCAGTTTCGCAAATTCGATTTGCAAAAAACTCATACCGGACTTGTAGTTTCGTAAATTCGATTTGTAAAAAAACTCATACCGGATTTTCCCCTCGCGGCGCGACATTCGCGCACGGTTCTACCTAGTATGCTTATGTACGTCCAAGATCTGCATGCCTCTGGAATGTAAACTACGAATAAACTAGTAATCTAAAGTCAGTCAATGATAGCGTGCAGCAGGCTTCAAAAGACGTCCATGGAAATCGCATTAAATAGAGATGCATGAATATCACGAACATTTCTTTGGCAAAAAAAAAATGACACGGACACGGCAATATGTGCGGAGTGGCAAATATCTAATTATTCCTTTTAAGAATAAGATTTTTATATAACCTTATCTATTATTCATTGTGTTTGTACATAAGCAGTACTTATGTACATCTAAAATTTGCAAAGAATTTTATAATGTGAGTGCCTTCATATTGTGAAATCAAAGATAATTTTAAGCTCGAGTTTGTAAATAGGTGTTTGGAATTTGTATGCTTCAACGAATTGATTTAAACATTTAACCATTGCACATTAAGAGTGAACGGTATCATTCAAACAGGATTAATACTCATTGCAAATAAATTTTTTATCATAAATTGAGTTTTCATTACAACATACAGGTATATGACTAGTTAATTGTTGAAAATGAAGTGCGATGCATGACTGAGCTAGGAAGCGACATGAACTTCTGGGCATGTACTCGACTTAAGCGAGGATTGCTTTTGCTGGTTCAACTGCTTTTAATTCATCGCTTATGGATATGGGCAATAATAATATCAAGGTGGTATATTTAAAACCGATTATTTTTTATTTTTATGTGATAATTTGTATATGTATTATTTTTGAAAAAAATCACATATATTTCTTATAAAAGATATCACAATTCATCACAAAAAAATTTGGTATTAAATTCGGTCAAAAAAATATATGAAAACCGGTCCTAAAAACCGAAAACTGGGCGAAATTCACTGTAGAAATTTGAAAATTTTCAGATTTTGTTCCACGGAGATTTAGAAATTTGGCCCCACTGAAAATCGGAAATCATTTTGAACCTTGAGCAGATCATGGCCGTTGTTGAATTTAATTTTAAAAACGAGAGAAGCAGAGTAGTATACTAGTAGTACTCGTGGAAATAAATTCTGTGAAGGAGGTATATAAATTTAATCATATGCATCCCCGCTCCGATGGATGTCACGTGTTCATCTAGTTAAATCTCAACCCCACCCCACCAACAGTGTTATTAATTGGAGGAGTGAGAAATCAAAGGTGTTATTAATGGGAGGAATGAGAAATTAAATAAATAGTTGAAATTACCAAGATAAACACGTGGCATCTATTAAAATAAAGATACATAGAATTAAATTTACATACCTCCTCTACAAAAATTTTTTCCACTCGTAGCCCATGCTTGTGCCATCAATCATGTTCCTGGCCGGTGCTGCCGGGAAATTTCGTTGGCCCGTAGTTTTTGGCTGGTTGTGCATATGATTCGAGGCCAGGGCCAGTCGAGGAATCTTTTCTTGGCGTATCCTTTGACGTATGGAGACCGGAGACGCACGCGATGCTCTAGATTTTTTTTGCAGCAAGTGGTCCTTGCAGAGTTTTTATAAGATCCATTACTCTAGTAGTGATATGATAATATCTGATATATAATGTGTCCCTCCTCCTCTTAACCCTATAAAGTACCCAAACACTAATTTTCAATTATTTCAAATTAGTAAACTATAAAGGTAATTAGCAAAATTTAAAACTTTCAAATTTATTTTCCATACTTTTGACTATTAACGATGCTTGCAATATATTTGCCATTACTATTCACAGAACATATAAAAACACCATACTTTTGACTCGTACCTTCGATTTTGGTGTTCTTGAGCTTTTCAGAATCATCACATGATGAGCTCTCTGATTATATTCTTTTGGATACCGATTCTAGTTTGTAAATAAGAAATCCGAGCACTTTCGTTAAAATAGTCATAACTTTTGACTCGTAACTCCGATTGGGGCGTTCTTTGGCTCGTTTGAAAGATAATGAAAAGTAGCACCCGAATTTCATAAGCGTGCTAAAATCAGATGGTCAGATCCTAATGATTTGTGCGAGTGCATGCGCGGCAACGAAATTCCAAAAAAAAGGTCATTTAGGGCCTCAAAACGGCCTCTGAAGTTTTGAATCTGTTTCAGCCGTTTTTTCAATTATTGCAAATGAAATATTAGTTCTAATTATTTCAAATGTAATATTATTTAATTTCAATTCTTTCAAATTAGAAGGCAGGAGAGGTAATTAGCAATATTTTTTAAAAAAATTATTATTTATGGCGGTTCAAATTAGGAGGGAGGAAGAAATTTAAATTGTCTTATTAGTACCGGTTGGAGGCACCAACCTGTTCTCGATTCTAATATCGCATCTGCTGATGCCTCCAACCTATACTAATAAGAGTCTTCTTTAGTACCACCATTACACTAATCGCATCGATAACATCATCAAGACTGGTGCCTTTGAACCGCATTAATTAAAGAGCTTCCGCAGTCCAATAGCTATTGAACCGGACCGTTGTAATCGCTACCCTGTTCAACCCAACCGCACCGGATGGACCGGTATCAAAGGTCAATTCTGTAGTAGTGCATGGAGTTTGCGACGGGAGCCATGAGCAGCCTTATCCTCAAGCTGGGCAAGCAGCTCAAGGAGGAGTACAAACTGCAGACAGGCGTCAGGGAACAAGTCGAGTCTCTCTCACGAGAGCTTGAGATCATGCAAGCTGCCCTCCACAAGGTCGAAAATGAGCCGCGGGACCAGCTCGACGAGCAGGCCAAGCTCTGGGCACGCGATGTCAGGCAGCAGTCCTACGACATGGAGGACGCCATCGATGCCTTCCTTGTGCGCGTGGACGGGCTTAAGGGGCTCCTGGAGAAGACGGGCAACTTGTTGGCCAAGGGCAAGACTCACCGTCAGATCGCTAACGCGATCAATGAAATCAACAAACAAGTCCAGGACGTGACCAACAGACATGGCAGGTACACACTCAACCGCATTTTAGCTATGCCTGCTGCAACGTCGACGACCATCGATCCTCTCCTCTTGGCTATGTACAAAGATGCGGCACAACTCGTCGGCGTTGATGGGCCAAGGGAAGTGTCGACGATTCGGGAACCGGTCCCCCACCGAGCTTACTTGTTGAATGAGGGATCAACCTAGGGCCCCTTTTTCGCGGAGGGTATAGCATCCGAGGGCCTGCCGAGCTATGGATCAAGACGACACAACGAGCAGAGGGAGGTTTTTTGTCTGGTTCGGGCCTCTCGTGGGGGAGATAACAACCCTACATCCAGTGATTGCACTAGCTTTCGAAGGTGGATTATAAGGTGTTTGCTCGGGGGCTCTGAGAGGTGCTAAGTATAATCCTTCTGGCCACTAGCAACTGACTGCTATGTGTGAAGGAAAAGTAAAGAGGAGTGGAGCCCTAAACTCTATGTGCGATGGGGTATTTATAGACGATTACAGCGTTGCAACATTTATTACGGAGTGACACGCCACTATTTCCTGGACGTCGGTGAACTGCTTTGCTTTTCGCCATACCATGATGTGGGTACAGGGCTCAGATCGGGTCAGACGGTCCTCCAAGCCGCCGAGTGATTAATGCCACGTCGCCTTCGTGGACCATGCCCAACTTTTCGTGATGCCCGAGGTCCTTGCCTTGGACCTGGTGGCTTGGTCTCGCGCCCCCGAGCAAGCATGCTCGGGGGCGAGCTTGGTTGAGGATGGGGCAGCTTCGAAGGTCAGCCTATCCGAGGGCCCTCCTTGGGGACACCGTCCAAGGGAGAGCATGGTCGGCAGTTGACCGAGGTACGATGGTTGTCATAGGAAGTATCCAATCCCTGACAGCTAGCCCCCGAGACTTAAGGGGGGAAAATTTGCTTCGCTGAGGTCTCCACCTTAAGCCTCCAGACTTTAAATAAGGGATTGGAGCTCCGCAGTGAAGAACTACCACGCCATCCGAGCAATCTTACTCGGGGAAGGGAACCTCACGGCGAAGAGCTGTCGCGACATCCAAGCAACACTCGCTCGGGAATAAGAGTCTTGTAGCGAAGAGCTACTGCAGCATCCGAGCAACCCTACTCGGGGAAGGGAACCTCGCGGCGAAGAGCTACCGCGACATCGAGCAACACTCGCTCAGAGCTACTGCAGCATCCGATCAACCTTGCTCGGGGAAGGGAACCTCGCGGCGAAGAGCTACCGCGACATCCGAGCATGTTTGGCCAAGGCCCGGCTGAAAATAGCGCTCGGGAACGGAGGTGAAAAGTTGCGACTATTCCTTCTCCGCGAAGCCTTGCGGGTACGGTTCTGACAGTTTTTGGAAACCACGCCATTACAGATGTTTTGAAAACCAAGATCGCCACGCTGCGCTTCCATGAATCTGACGGAGGCGCTTTTGGTCTGCCGCTTTTGCCTATAAATACCAGGCGGGGACACTTCCAAAGGCTTTTCTTCTCCCACGATTCGCAATCGAACTCCAAAAGCTTCCCTACTTTCAAACTCTCTCTCCCGCTTCCAAAGACTTTTCCCCATCACTTTATGACGGGTTCAACAGAAGCAAGATCATCATGAGAGACTTCGGTGCTTGAAGGCTTGGTACTCGACGCAAGCACTGGCGGATCCCTCGCCGATGAAGGAGCTCCCTGTGTTGCCGCGATGACGAGGTTGTCTCGCATGTAGCTCTACACCGCCAACGGGCTCAATGCCCAAGAGTGAGTTCCTCGAATCAGATTACGCAATGCGAAAAGTAGATCACCAATCAACCCTAATTCCATCCTTGTCTTGACCATCTTCTCCCACCTCTGCGAGGGCTTCGTGGGCATTCCGCCCACGACGCAGTCTCTTCTTCCATTTCTACATTTGTTCCGCACCGGTGCTTTCTCCCACCTGCTCAGATTGCTTATGAGCCAACCGCCTGCACGAGTACCCGCTTTTCTCCCTTAAGGACTCCTTGGTATGGCCGGGCCGATTCTGGTTCTATCTCATGAAGGCACAGAGGAGCTCAGGTTACACCAGAGCGGCAATACCAAAGATAGACACACCTCGCTACCACCTGTCACGCCGAGGAGGAGCGGTCCTCGATGGTGATCACGAGCTCACGTAACATGGGGCTCATCTGCCTGACGCTGCTCAGGACTTCTCAAGAATGGTGTCCTCTAAGGAGGAGGTAGCACCCTTCTTCAAGATCTCCTGCTGGGAAGACATCACCCGAGAGGCTAACTCTGGTAAGCTCCATGGTTTTGAGCACCTTTTTGTTTCGCGATGCAATCGCTTAAGCCGCGTCGATTTCCTTTTTGTCGATCGATGATGTTTCTCGGCTTCGATCGGGTGAAGAGGGTTGGCGAGATGTTCGGCACCCCTAAGGGCAAGGAGCTTGAGTGTGGGCGGTAAGTCCCAAAGAACGTGCTCGAGCGGAGCGACGTGGTAAGCCACTTCATGATTTACGCTTGGGGGAAGGCGTCTCGAGCTCTTCTGGAGGCGGTAGTGGCCGAGCTCAAGCCTTTGGCGGGCGGCAAGGGAGTGCTCGTCCCGGCCGCCAAGGCCAAGAAGGCAAGGGCAGAGGTGTCCCGCCACCGCCTCTACTCACCGGGACAAAGAGGCGGGCGCTCTGCCAAGAACTCAAGCGGCTGCATTTGGAGTATACGATCAAGGAGGTAAGCCGCCTAAATGCTTGGATGGAGAATTACGGCCGGGATTGCTTGGAGCGGCTCGAGCCGAGGCGAGTCTGACCGAGGAAATGGTGCAGGCCGAGCAAGAATCGTTGAGGGAGGAGCTTGCTGAGGTCAAGGCCAAGCTCAAGCAGATTACCGAGGCCCGGTGGGCTACGGAACTCGAGGGCGTGGGCGAGGATGAGGGAGAGAATGAGGACGAGGAAGAGGACGTGCTGCCCCTTGTAACGAGGCGCGGGCACTCGAAGAAGACGCTGGAGGCGGTTGACATGGAGAAGGTCGACCCCCTCCTGGCGAGGATCAGCCGCACCGCAGAGAAAAAGGCCAAACTCGCGGTCACGGCGGTGGCTAACCCAGCTGGGGATGACAACGAGGGCCTCGTTGAAGGTGAGCGTTGAACTTCGTTTTTTCCTCTTTCTCTTGTTCTTTGCTTCGCGCATCCTCCAACTGAGCTAACCCCACTCTGTTGATGTGGGTGCGATAGCTCCTAGGAACTCTCCGGATTATCGCAAAATGGCTCATGAAATCTTTGGTCGTGCCGTAGAGAGGAAGCTCGCCCTTACCGCCGACCGCGTGATGGGTGAGGGCGTGGAAGCGGTGGACAAGCTCGTTGATGGCGATGGCCAAAGCACCGGTGGACTAGCTCCCCAAGGCGAGCTTCTGGCCCTCCCAAGCACGGAGGGCGCGCAGGGAGGGGAGGAGGTTGATCTCGCGGCCTTGGGTGAAAGGGCTGCCCAAGAAGTCACAAGATCCCCGGGCACACAGCCTGTCCGGACTAAGGACATGGAGCCCCCGAGTGAACAACATGCTCGGTGAATCTGCACGCCCGAGTGAACCACATGCTCGGTCGACGCTTATCCCCAACAACAACATGCCCCAAGGATAAGAAGAAGACTCGAGCGGGCCACCACCAGAGGGAGGCGTGGCATCCCAAGTGACCTCATGCCTGGGGGACGATCTCGCTGCCTCGAACGACCCGCCTTCTTGGAAGGATCCTGAGGAAGTCCTGAGCCCCCTACCAAAGCTTGGTGATCTTCAGGGGGAAGACATCGCTAAGAATTTCCAGGACAACCTCTGCGTTCATCTCGCTCGGGTGAGAGTGCTTCTCTTCTTGTTGTTGTAGTTTCATTTCTTTAAGTCTTAGGGGGGAGTGGCATTTGAGATCTTTTCCGCCTGTAGGTTCTTCAAAAGACCATGGTGGACTTTGACACGACGACGATTGCACCCGAGGTCTTGGCCCAAGTGCATGCCGAGCAAGAAGCCCGACTAGCCGAGCTTGAGCAGCGGGTGGAGGACCTCAAGGCAGTGGACAAGCCGCTTCATGCATAGATGTCGCCTGCCGCCAGTCACCCGATCCAACAATTTCTGTGGCCTCGAGCTCCTTCATCCTCGCGATCACAAGGTGCTTTTTTCCCACTGGCCATGGCGAAACAACGGTGAAGATGGAAAGGCGGTCCGCTTTCGGCGAGAAGGCTTGGGAGGAGGGCATGAGATTTTCAAGCAAATGATCAAAGCTCGGGTCTTACGCGGCGCTTGGGATATAATTCCTCCTACGCTTCAAAGGCGCTAACCGGCGTGATTAGACGAGCGCACTAAGGCTCAAGGCGGCGGACTCGGTTACCAGGGTCCGCCACCGCTGGCATCCGTATCGCTTTGAGAGATCAAAGGTCGCCAGATGTCTCACTGGGTTTCACTTTCAGATCTCCGCCGACTTCAACAAGGTTCCAAGACCTTGCAAGGGTTGCCGCCAACGACCAGTTGGGTGAGGCTCGAGGCCGCCTTTGGTGCTACTTTTTACGACCTTGAGCCTCGGCTAGTTGTTTCGGGGCCAGCAACCCTTAGCCGCCAATGAACGGTCAACCGCCTCGACTCGTAAGGCTCGATCAAAGACTGATCGCCGAGGCCACTTGACCAGAGTGCATCGACTAAACCGAGGCCGCCGACCTAGGGCGCCAGAACTCCGAGCTTGGGGTCCCCGTGACCTAGGGCTCGGTCGTGCTAAGGTCGATAACGCTCCTTGGATCCCGCACGCCATCACTTGCCGTGTTACGTAAACGGGATCATGGAGTAATGCGGGCTAAAGGCGAGATCGGAACGGTTACCACCGCTATCAATGCGCATGAAGGCCACGATCCGAGAATGACTCTCGATGTTGCAAGAAGAGTGTGTATAAGACGGAGCTTTGTAAACGCTTAGACACACAACAACCCAACAGACACACACACAAATTCAAGTCTAGACTTAGCATCGCCAAAGCTTGAACTCAGAATCCTCTCTTGTACTCACAAATAGCAGAATCACCACCGCAAGGTGACCGGAGTAGAGCCGTTACCTTCTCGTGGGCTCGAACCAAGATAATCCTTGGTCTCGCCCGCATGTCTCCTAGTCTCGACCATAGACCTCCTCGACCTCGCCTCCTGCTCGAAAGAAGCGCAGCTTATGGTCCCATTTCTCATCGACTTTCACCTCATTTTCTGCAGCTTATGCATCCCGATCGTCGACAAATGCGCCACCGGGGGTCTGATTGCTTTGTTCATTTGCAGAAAAACTCCAAGGTCTTAGGGCATGGCGTTTCCATCGACGACACTCTTCAAGCGTGGATCGGCGCGGAGTCCGCTCAGATCCCTCGTTAATTTCCCCGCCACCGGCGAAAGCAAGACGCTTTCATGGCGACGATTCGTGAGGACGCCGCAGCAGAGGGTCATACCCACAAACCCCGAGGATGCTCGCCGATGGTCCACGCCGCGATCAATCAGCCATAACCAAGGCCCGACGGAGGACCAGAGAGGCTCCTCCTGGGGAGCGCCGCTTATCGCCGGATCATGGCTTCGATCCCGATAGGGCGAATCGGAGTCTTCGGCCGGCCTTGGCCGAAGAACTCGATCGTGCCGCAATCGAGGTCATTCTCCGCAGACCGTCACCGTCAGAACCCTTCTCGAGAAGCAGCCGATAACTCATCACGCCGCCACAGCGCATCTGCCATTGCCGCCGGGCGTGAAGCGCCTTATCTCAAGAACACCTTCGGTGAGACCCCGACGCCACTGCAGACGCTGCCCGCGGCCATTAACCCGAAAGCAGTGGTTGGGCGCGAGGTGAGCTACACGAAGCTCCACGCCAATCGACAAAGAAGTCGCGACTTTCTCGACATTCCGCCAGCGCTGCCGCAAGACAGACCGCCTCGCAATTCCTCAGCGATCTCAGCCAGACCACGACCGATCTCGCCAAGATCGGTCGCCAAGAAAGCCCGAGGTCTGAGTCGACAAAGAAGTGGAGATCTCGCACACACGCTTCCTGCTGCACCCGCCCCGCTTTATGGGTTGCGGGCATGCGATTCGACGACCTTCGTCACAGACACCGCTCGCTTTGCTCAAGCCCACTTTGATCGAGCGCCTGATGGGACCAAGAATCTCGACGAAGTTCCTCGCTCCATCACATCGACCGCCATTTTGGCATACGGAGGTGACGAAGTGGTCATGGCTAACTATCTCCCGACCGCTTCGACGGCGCCGCCAACCTCGCTCTTCAACCGTGGTCTTGCCTTCAAAGTCGGGCGCCAAATCCAGAGCGCTCCGCCTCCAACTTCCGTGAGCTATTACGAAGCGCATCAGTGGAGGAGAAAGACTCGATCGCCGGCATCCAGTGGCAAGAGCGAGCTCTTCGTGATTTCGCGGCGGCGTTTATCCGCACAAGGAACCTCTGATTCCGAGTATCTATGATGAAGCGCTTATCAAAGCTTCAAGTTCGGCGTCGATGACGGCGCCATCAAGACCCTCAAATCACGATAAGGCTCAAGATCAATAAAACCGTTCCGCATGGCGAACGGTACACGGACGCGACGACGCTGTCTGGCTGAACGCTGACATTTACTCAAGGAAAGCTTGGTCTCGAACCACTCGAGGCCGCCCGCCCAACTCTAAGGGCGCCGACTAAGACGCCCCGCTTAAGAAGCGGGAAGCGTGACTGCAGGATCCGCGAGGTCCGCTGGGTCATCGCCCTCACGGACGGCCAGCGGAGGTCCTCGAGGTCCGGATCGACTCGACCTGACCCGACCATTAAGGTCGACCTCAGCCTCACTAGCGCAGGTCACCTTAGAAGAAGGCGGGCGTCTTGACCTGAGGATCGATGCTCGGCCGCAGGAGCCAAGGGCGGCTCGGTACGACGAGGCGTAAATTATGCCTATTTCACAGTGGCATACCGCCACGACCTCATGCTCCGCAGGCTTGGCAGAAAGCTTGAAGTTTCTATGACGGGCGTGGTGAGATGCCCGTGTTCTCAAGGATTGTTGGTGTTATGCCCTTGAGGCGGTCATATAGATGATTGTAACATGACTATGCTTATGAATAATAATATGATAATTGGTCCAATGAATGTATATCATTATATTGATCAGCCAAGTATGTGACTTGCTTATGAAACTCTCTACTTATTGATATAATTTCGTAAGTATCTCTCGACGGCATCATCGATAGGACAACGATGAATAGATCAAGACATGTATTGATCGATGATTATGTTTCATAGATCATAGGATATGGAGATATCATCAATACATGTGAACTCATGATGAAGAACATGGGTTAGATAGACCAAATGGGACATCGCGAGAATGTTACATTCTTATGTGTCATCGCAGTATCTCATACATAGTGGATGTATGATCCTTAGACCAGATTGTCACATTCTCTACATGTGTAATAGTTTACCTTGGGGCCACCAAACGCTATTCCCTAACCTGATAGTTATAAAGGTAGCTTTCATGTTTGCTATGAAATGTGCAGAGGGAAGGGCAAATAAGATGGAATTTGCACTCCGTTGTAACTGAGATATATGTCTAGGCCACTGCGGTGATATGATTATGAAGTGCATGGCCATGCCGTGATTGAGAAGTCAATCACAACTTATTGATATATCACGGATACGAGAGATGGATTGAACTATCAAAGGATGACATACTTCTCGCTTGAGTTCGATCTTCATATAGTTTGGCAAAGGGATTATTACATGAGTACTTTTGAAAGGTTCTATCCGATTTGATCATATGCGCTTGGGAGTTGGCATGCTCGCAAGGAACCGCCGCCAACTATTGGATTGGAAAAGGGTTTTCCGAATCTATGTCCAAATGTACATGAACCTGTGGTCACACACTTAATCTGGTCGACGCATTAATTCGATTGATCCGTAATTAATGGACCTCGGGCTTAACGCTACCGATGGGCCCCGCTTAGGGTTTCGCTGCGTGGCTATATAAGGAGAGGAGAAGGGTGGGCGGCATGCTATTGCTCACGCCCGTAACCCCGCCTCCACCTCTCATTGTTCCTTTGCCGAAGCGACGCGGGTGCTTGCACACGACGACGGCTGCTCCATCCCGGACGTGGGATCGCAGGTGACGCTGCCATTATCGCGGGCGCGCAGAGGACGATCCGTCAGGAGGACGACACGCAGCGAGGACGATCCGCTATGGAGGACGATCCGCAATGAGTGACGATCCGCGTGAGGACCATCCACGCGAGGACGATCCACTACACCAACGCTGGCGATTCCGCAATCGCCTAGTGGTAATCCAATCAGGATCCCTTTTCTTGCGCAGTAGCTTTTCCGTTATGCGGTAGAAATTTTAATTTGTAAGCTAGCGAGCATACCGCTGCCCTCAACAAGCGATGACGACTCAGCCCGAAGGGTGAATGTCGGGTCGAGCACTGGCGACCTCGACCGAATTCCAACAGTGCGAGCCACGGATTGACGCCATCTTCGACGGCTCGCCGCCTACCACCCAAAGCGAGATCAAGGCTGCCGCCTTGACCATCTATCAAAGTTAAGCAGAAAGCCCATCGAGCAAAGATTGCAAGTGGGCCGGGCCACTCATCACCTTTTCTCCTGAGGATGCTTTTTACAAGGTATGGCCCGAGACTTAAAGACCGCTTTGGTCGTGACCTCCACCATTAGCAAACACAGTTGGCTCAAGCGTGTCATGGTCGATTTGAGGCAGCTTCTTTAATTTGTCAGCAGTGTAAGCGCTTGACCAGATGCAAATTCCTGGCCAAAGATCAAAAGCATCGCCATCCCCTTCTTCTGAATTGTTCCCGGAGCTCGACTACACCCTTGGGGCAGTGGTCTTGCCGTCACCCTCGGGCGCTTGGACAACTTCTCCAGACCGAAATGATCACCTTCGAGGTGGTTGAGGGCGACCTTCCCATACAACGCTATCCCTAAGACTCGCCTCATCAAGTTTATGGTGGCTAATCATTACGGCCATCGCATGAAGCTCCCCAGTGCCCCAACGGCATCATTACCAGACGCTGCGACTTGCAAAGCAGACATGGTCTCGCGAGACTACAGGTCTCAAGGCCACGGGCATGTCCGCCCCAAATGAGGTCCAGAGGGTGATGGAGAAGAACGCCTACAGAGGGTGGCGATCCAAATGGCGGGCAACAAAGGCCGTGGCCGCCGAGGAAGGCGACACGACCAGTGTGTCCACGCCCGCCGAGCCGAGTCCCAAATAGAACTCAAGCTCGCACCTTCCTTCAAGGCCAACAAAGGTATATTCGCTTGGGAGCTTGCAGATATGCTCGGGCGCTCCGAGGGAGGTGGTCGAGCACGTTGCGTGTCGAACCGATTTTAGACTGTGGCGCTTAGAAATCAAGGCCGCGCTTCCGAGAAGGTTGCGGCCATCAAGGAAAACCTTGATAAGCCTCAAGGCCGGCTTCATCCGCGAGATCGACTACTCCGAGTGGTCGCCAACCCGGTCATCGTGCGTATAGAAGGTGGCAAGTGGAGAATGTGCGCCGATCATACGGGTTGAACTCGCCCGCCTGGCGACAACTTCCCTTCCACAAGATCGACTGTGATCGCCGACGACCGCAAACGCCAAGATGCTAAGCTTCTTGATGCTTATTTCGCTACCACCAGATCAAGTCGGGCGGTCGACGACGAGAGCAAGATCGCTTTCATCATCTGCTCGCACTTATTGCTACACCACCATGTCATTTGGTTCCAAGAATGCGGGGCAACATTCCAAATGGTTCGATGACCGTGACCTTCGAGCCGCTAGACACAAACTCGGTTTACGAGATGACATCATCAGCTAAAGTCTCTCCGGAGTTACTCATGTCCATGACCTTGAAGAAACATTTGCAAACCCGAACAGTACAAAATCAAGCTCAACCCGAGAAGTGTGTGTGTCGGCGCGACATCGTGAAGGTCCTTGGCTACATGATCTAAGCTCGAGGGTTGGTCCGAACCCGAGAAGATCGAGGCCATCGAGAAGATGGAGCCCTGACCGATCAAGCAAGTGAAGCCTCAACGGCCGCATGGCCGCCTCAACAGATTCATTTCGAGGCTCAATGAAGCGAGGCCTCCCATTCTTAAGACTCAAGCAAACACGGGCTTCAATGGACTGTGGCACGCGGTCTTTCGACGAATCAAGGTATATCTCGCTATCCCCACTCCTCTCATAAACCGCAGCTGGCGAGAGGTTGCCGCTTACCTTGCGCCCACCGCCTGTCAGTAAGTGCTGCCCTAGTTGCTTAACGGGGGCATGCAAGAAGATCCGATGCATTATGTCAACGAGGTCTTACACGCCCAAAGGAGCGGCACTCACAAGTGCGTAAACCGCCAGACGCTTCTCATGGCTCGCAAGCTTCGAGACTACTTCAGCGATTCCGTGGTCGCCCCGAGCAACTTTCCGCTGTGACATCCTCGCGAATCTGTATATGGCGGGGATAGCCAAATGGGCCATGGAGTCGGGCGGCGCTTGACATCCGTGTCGTGGGTTCGGTCAATATTATCAAGTCGCAGTGTGCTCGCCGACTTCGCGGGTTCTAGCAGACGCGGTAGCTCGCCCGAGCTCGAGGCCGAGGAAGAGAAGCCTCGATCATGTTCTTCAACGCCAAGATCCTTCAAACGCCGAGGGCCGATACTTATCTCTACCGCAAGGTGGTATACATCAGCTTGAGGTATGTGGTTCATTTTGGGTTTCGCCAATAACGTAAGGGCACGGTTCTCTGGTGGGCTTACGAGTTCGCAAGTCTCTGGCGCGTGCATGTTGGTCGAAGGAGACTCCTAACTCTACCATCAACCAAGACAACAAGGACTATCAATGCTCTGG
>JAYEVE010000528.1:0-127974 GCA_036346375.1 Guadua angustifolia | reverse complement strand
ATCCGGATTCGGGATTAGATCCGGAGCATCCAATATTAGGTAAATACGGGATAGGATCCGGATATTCTATTTTTTCTATTCGGATATCTGGATTTTTCCTATTTGGATATCGGATCTGATATTCGGATTTTTCCTATTCGGATACCAATAAGGCCTATCCCATTTTCTTCATATTTTTTCCATGTCACCCATTTATATTAATAATTAGTTGGTTCTATTGATTCTCAAGTAGCATATTCTTTCTACGACGTTTGTTGAGTTTGATTGATATATAATTTGTTACTATAGTCATGCACTCGTATGGTTTTAATTCAATATATATTACTCTATACATATGTGCATTATCCGTATATCTTTATCTGTTTCCGACCCGAATCTGTCATATATCCGTCCCATATCCGTATCCTGAAAAACCCAAATCCGTATCCGTATATGATGTAACATCCCAAAATTTTAGCTTTTTAATTAATTAATATCATTTTATTGCTAAATATGATTTTTGTGAATTTATTGGGATTTTCGAGAATTATTTGAATTCTTTCGAATTAAAATACATTATCCTTTGTCAAGAAATAATTATAAAAAAATATTTGCAAAATAAAGTTTTTGTGAAAATATTTTATTTAAGTCCAGAATAGCTTAAAATATTTTGAGAATTTTATGGGAATTTTTGGAGTATTTTTGTCATTGTAATTAAATCAAAACAAATTATGGAAACATTTTAAAAGGAAATTTGAAGTAATTAAGGAATGAATAAGAGGGACCTACTGCCTGCAATCGCGGCAGTAGGGACGGAATAGGAAACCCTAGAACGTTTCGGACCGTCGGATGCCGATCGGGTGGATGCCGTTCGTCGTCTCCAAATCAATCTCTGCGCCGCCGGAATTGAGCCGAACACTTCTGCCGCCATTGAACTTTCCTTCCTCGTCGCACTCATGGTATAAAAGGAGGTCCCGAGCCCCTCTGAAACTCACCTCACCTCGCCGCGTAGTTCCCCTGCTTCCTTGTCGCCGGAGAGCCATCGTAGAAGCCGCAAACGCTCGCCGGAGTTCGAGGAGGCTGCCGAGATAGTTCCGTTGCATTCTCTCGTCGCCGGGATTTCCTTCCGCCGATCCGAGTGTAGCTTCGAGTTCGCCGAGCCGAGGTGAAGCTGCGCCACTACTTCCTTGTCATTGGAACACGTCGGAGCGCCGCCGGGAGTATCTTCTTCTTCAAGGCCGGCGAGTTCACACCGCCGCAACTCGCTTGCCGTCATGGCTCGAGGCCATCGGATCGACATCGACGCGACGGAACAAGCCACGCCGACTCGTAAACAGAAACTGCGAAGTAGCGTGAGCCGTCGATCACGAGATCAACGGCTGAGAATCGGCCACGTTTCGTCCGTACGATCGGGCGGGAAAAACCCAATTTTCCTTTATAAAAATAATTCCACAAAATCCGGATTTATTCTTTTAGGGTTATTTTCGTGATTTTCCAAATTTCAAAACCTTATAACTTTCGTGATGCGAACTCCGCTTGAGGTGATTCAAATTCCTAAAAATTTGTAAAATTGAGATCTTTCTAATGGTGGCTTTTATTTGAATTTTTGAATTTGTTTGCTCTTTGGTTTTGGTTTTTATTTGCTTTTCTCTCTCGATTCAGCGTGAGACGTTGAATTGTGCGAGGCTTCTAAGGATTTCACACTCAAGAATTATTTCCGCACTGTGAGCAGAGCTTAACGAAGGCAAGTTGTGCTTTGATCATGTTGCACCCATAAATTAGATTGCATGCTATTTTGGTTTACTTTATCACTTGTTATTTCATGAGTACAAATGATTTTGATCTAGATTGGGATTTAGATATTATACCCTCTTGAATTACACCCTACCTTGTTAAATTGTATGCCATGATCCACTTGTCACCCTAGGTTGGTTAATTATAGTTGGTTAATAATGAAATCAACATGGATGGTTAGAACGAAATAGAATTGCTTAGCTATGCCACGTCATCACATGCTCATGGAATATTGCTTAATAATCTTGACTAATGGAATATGGAACAATGATGATAACTTGTGGGCTATGTGTGTCGCACAAAGAGATTGAGTTGTTGTGACCGGAGTCACATAACGATGTTGATTTGTGAAGAGCACGTGGTGCTTGGTAACCAACCCAGAGGTAATCACTTTGGATTAAAGCAAGTGGAAGGGCAAGTATGCCAAGGTGGGCTCGGTGGAGCCGAGGGTATGCGTATGTCTTACTTTAATCAATCTTAAGGACTTAACCTTGCGAGCCTTTGACTGAGTCAAACTTGCGTACCACATCGTCTGTTATGGGGCGACCTAGTGACTAATTTGCAAATGCTTAACTTAAGTGCTATCATGGTGGTGTGAGTCCGGTGTTACGGAGGAAACTCACATGGCGCAAGAGGGGGCCCTTGCGGTGGTTTTAGCCCTTCGGTGTTGAAACCTTAGCGGTAGCATCGGGTTAAGAGGATGCATTGTAAAGGCTTTGTTATAATCGTTCGCCTGTGTGGTGCATGGTTATATCGTGTGGGTAAAGTGCATAACCTCTGCAGAGTGTACAATCTATTCGGATAGCCGTGCTCACGGTATTGAGCAATGCTCGGGAATTACAGTCAAGGGGTAGTTAATTAAAATGAACAACTGGATGGGATGGCGGGATGCCATGTGGATAATGGAACTTGATTTAGGATGAAGAACTTGGGTTTGATTTGAGAAACAATGGAATCTATTTACTTGTTATTATTTGTTTTACTGTCTTTTCAATCTATATATTGTTTATGTTTGAAAATGCTGCTTTACTGCTTATGAGCCACTTAACCATTCCTTTGGAATAAGCCTGCATATAGTTATAATAGAATTGCATTCTGTGCACAACTTGTTGAGTACGTGTTGGTGTACTCACCCTTGCTTACAAACCAACAACAGTGGAGGAGTCATCGCTCAGGCTTGAGGAGGACTTTCGTGGACGCAAGTCACTAGGCCAAGCCTTGTCGATGCCTGTGGTGTCTCGATGAGTCACTATGTCTTCTACGATTTTTCGCTGTATTTGTCTTATTTTATCTTAGTCTTGCCCTATGAGGCCGAATAAATGTAAGTGATCATAAGATCATACACTAGTTACATTAAATAAATGAAGTCTTATTGTTATTATCGTTGTGTATGATGTGATGCTTACCGATGTTAAGCCGTGTGCACTAGCATTGATCCTGGGAATAGTGCGGCATACACGGTGGATCCGAATTGGTAAATTCGGGTCACTACATATGACTAGCCTGTATCCGGTTTCGAATAAAAAAAAAAAGTTAGGATACAAAAAATAATAATATCCACTCGTATCCGACCTATTTTCACCCTTACTTAACGAAGCATAAAATGATACAATACAAATGGGTCCATCAGACGCAGCGGAGGCTGGAGTCGTCAAGTAAACAAACGTCAGAAATGCCAGTGACAGGATGGGATCCAGCCACCTGCCTAACCTTTAGGCTGTTTAGGGCTTTTGGTTTAATATCTAATGTTGTCATATCTAACCTTAGTCACGCTGTAGTTTCTTATGTAGCTATTTGGTTTATTACTACAATTGTGGCTTGCCATCGTTTGTTAGCCTATGGATCATGTGTCGTAGATTTAAATTCTTATCTAACTTTGACAAAGTTGTGGCTAGCAATTTATTGGCTATACTTTTATAACATGCCACACTCTGCCTAAGTTTAGTTATAATAAAATTGGCTAGAACCAAACATGCCACACTTTGTCTCTCGGCACTTTTATTTTCATCATGATCCTTGTCCGAATAAATTTATAAATCTTACTTCTTTCTTCACCATAATTACTTTTCTGGTCACTGGGCCTGGTTCCAGGAACTGCCCATTGACTACATTGATCGTAGGGGTGACAACGTGTTTGGATACGAGTAGATATTGCTCTTTTCATATCCTAACCATATTTTTTTTGGATTCGGAACCGAATATGGGCTAGCCGGATATGGATACAGATCCGGGTTATTCGTGATATGGATACAGGACAGATATATGACGGATTCGGGTTAGAAATGGATAAAGATATATAGATAATGCACGCATATATAGAGTAATATATATTGAATTAAAACCATATAAGTACATGACTATAGTGACAAGTTATATATCAATCAAATTCAATAGACGTTGTAGAAAGAATATGCTACTTGAGGATCAATAGATCAACTAATTGTTAATATAAATAGGCTGTCATGGAAAAAAATATGATGAAAATGGGTTGGACCTTACTGTTATCTGAATAGAAAAATATGAATATCGGATCCACATAGAAAAATTCGGATATCCGAATAGGAAAAATCCGAATATCCAAACCCCGCCCCATATTTACCAGATATTGGATACTCCGGATCTAGCCCTGAATCCGACCGATAGTTAAATCCAGTCCCAAATCCGGTTCCGATCGGATTTGATTTCGGATCGAGCGGAAGATATCCGACCTATTTTCACCCCTAATTGAGCGGCAGAGCTGAAGTCACACATGAGTATGACACATTCACATGGCCAGGTGGCCATGACTGGTTGTACTTGGCAAGGATTCGAATTTCGTTTTGAGAAAAATTTCGCCGGTGGCCAAAATCCGAAATTTCGATGAAATTTCGTTATTTCGGACAAAATCCGTTCAAAATTCAAAAAGGAAAATTCAAATGTGGTTTTTTTATTACTGAAATTTCTGAAATTTTGGCCAAAAATCCGAAATTTCGGCCGAAATTCCCGAAATTTTGGCAAAATTCAACAAATCGAAAAATGGTTCAAACGATGTTAAAAATTTTTGAATTTTACTTAAAGTTTTTGACATATTAAAGATGTTCTCATTAAATTTTAAGGTGATTATCAAATCTGAGGAATTTTTTAAAATTCAAATATTGCTACTATCCTGATAAAACACTAACCGACAAGTTTGAACCGGATGAAAATTTGAACAAACGAGGTTATAAAATTTTCAAATTTTTTGTGTATTGGCCTGACATATCTATAATATTCTCATAAAATTTTCAGATGATGATCAAATGTCATGAATTTTTAAAAATTCAAACAGTGTTACTATCCTGTTAAAAGGCTTATCGGCAAATTTGAACGAAATGAAAAATTGTCCAACCATGTTATAAAAATTTGAAAATTTTTGTGGGTAGTCTTGATTTATCATTAATAGTTATATAAAAGTTTTAGATGATGATCATCCTTAAATAAGTTTTAAAAATTCTGACAATGCTACGTTCTAATAAAAGCCCGATGATCAATACATAGATTTGCTTTAGCAATAAAAAAAGATTTAAAATTTTTGAAAATTTTACAGAAGGCTGATAAGGAAATTATTAATATCTCATAAAAATTTTGAATCTTACAAGGCACAATACCATTTATGTTCTTTCTCTTTTTGATTTTTGAAATATAATACAACAAATAAAGTTCAGTGCTTACATAGATTTGATTGAGCAAACAAAAAAGTTAATTTTTTTGAAAATTTTATATAATGGTACTGAGGCAATTATTAATCTCTTGTAAAAAGCTTAGAGCTTGATCACACTCGAGAAAATTTATAAAATTCTGACAAGGTAACTATCCCAATTATATTCATTCCATTTTTTATTTTTTAAAGATAACAAATGAACTTTAATTATTCTAAAAAATTTTCGGTATGATCCTACACTTCTCAAGATAGTATCATAAAATTTTTAGCTCATTATTAAGCTTGTGAAATTTTATAAAAATATAAAAGTGTTTCTGCTAAAATTTTAAAATGTCTCAAAAATTTATCTTTTCAACAAATGTTCATAGAAATCACTTTCTTATGGGTTATTGGACCAAATCCGGTCAAATCCTTGAATTCTACTTGGTTTCATTTAATGGAACCGGGGCATCTGATATGTCCTGTTGATCTAAAAATCCAGCCCTAAAAGTTCAAATTTCGGTCAAAATTCATGAAATTTCTGTAAAATTTACCGAAATTTCGCCCAAAAAAATGAAATTTCATTTTTTTATTGTAGTAATTTCAAATTTTTTTATCCGGCCGGTTGTTTGGATTTCGTGGAGTTCCAAAATCTGAAATTTTGACGAAAATTCGGCGAAATTTAATTCCCTGGTACCACGTACCTTAATGAGGAAGTACTCCCCAGTCCCTACTTGCTTGACCGCAAGAGCACAACGAGCATCACCTGGGGCGATTGGAATAGAAATATTTTATTAGAATATTTTAAGATTGAGTCTAAATTAAATCTTAAAACCTTTGAAGGAATTATCACTATTCAAATAGAGTCTTAATCGATCTTGCTTAGTGGCATGGCTTATATCTTTATTAATTTATTTATTTTTACCGCTGGCGAGCTAACTCATCGGTCGTTGTCCTGCGTGATGACACACTATACTAAGAATAGTCTTAGAATGCTGTGATACTATCGACCATATGAGGTCGAAAGACGTACCATGCGTGCCATGTCGGACAGGACCAAATTCTCTCCTGTTTCCATACCAAAGCAAAAGGCAAAAGACTTGGGAGCAGGGTTAACAACACGGTTTTCGACCTTACCGCTCTGGTTCGAGATCCAAAATAGCTCGGTAAATCATTCTAATTAAAAAAATAAAAAAAATTAAAAATTTTGAAAAAAAATTATGTGTGTATTTTTTCGTGAAAAACTACGGTTTTCATTGAAAATAGCTCAAAAACCGTTTTTGAAGAACATTCAATTGGTCAGGTTGGTTTTTCGTGAAAATTGAGCGGTTTTTCGTGAAAACTGGGCGGTTTTTCGCAAAAAACTATGGTTTTTGATTTTTTTTCAAATTTGTTTTTCAAATTTTTTTTATTTTTCAACCCTTCGATTTTTGACGGTTTTTGAGCGGTTTTTGCAAAAACCGAACTGGTTTACGCAGTATGGTTTTGTTAACCCTGCTTGGGAGTACTCCCTGGCCAGGGGCAATTACTAGGGTGCGCTGGTATGTAGGCACCTCTAAAAATTTGAAAGTGCTATAAAATCATTTATTCAATGCACTAAATTTATTGATTTAATTGTTGATTCTTATCTATGTCTAGGACCTAGGGTCTCTTAATCAAGCTTGTGACAATATGATTGTAGGCTCCTAGTAAACAAGATGGTGGAAACAAATATGGGAATTGCTTCTTTATTAGCCAAGCGGTCTAACAGAGTACAAGAATTACATAATTTCTATCTGATTGCCTATTTATGCTGGATAGACTCCCTATTTATGCTGGATGAAGAGGCAACAGTTGTTCTCTAGAGTGGCGTCATGTAACCGATAGGTGTCTTCTCGTCAGATGATGCCCTTTTCAGAGATAACTCCCAAGTAGTTATACGTACCTGTTAGATAACTGTCCGCACGAAGACATGTGTGGGAATAATTGCTTGTCCCCGATCAGCTTATTGGTCGGGTGACTATTTCACTAGTCGGGGATAACCAATGTGAAGCAAAGTTATTGACCACTTTGACTGAACTGGCCGAAAACTTAACCGTTTGGATAAAGGTGGGCTTTGTTTTACGTATTATGAGTTTTATGTATTGTAGGCCCATTAATAGAGTATGGTCACGAACAATTGAAGGCCTAAATAAATAATAGACTCTTAATCCTCGTCATCTAGCCCCCAAGGTTTGAGAAATAAAAGTTTATTACTCACGACTTTTCGTCTTCTGTGACCTTATGGGGTTATGCGCCAATTATTTGACCGTTTTAAGTGCCAATAAATGAGAAATCTTTGCACTTATCTTGATAATCGAACCGACGGTAACTGTCTTTAATGTGTAATGCATATAAAGGGGATGAATGCTTCTTTTGTATACTTCATACTTCCATACTTCTGAGTCGAGAGAAAATTTCTTCGAAACTTATTGATTTCAAGTTTTCTCTTAGTTGTTGAGGCTTTTCATCTTCCATCATTTCTTTTCTCTCATCAAATTATTGTCATGGAGAGTATGATTAAGAAAAGGAGGTGAAAAGTTTCAAGATCTAATAGAAAGTCCAAGAATATCAAACCTGTGCAGTTATATGTTTGTCAAAAAGCTTTTTTTACCCCTTCTTGGAAACCAAAATGGTGTCCAAAACTAATATATGAAAGATTATATAAAGGGGAAAAACTTTTAGACTTTTTCCGCTTTTGTTGTTTCATGCACAAAATAGTCTTTGAGTCCCTTAGAATCTTCAAGCCTTTTCAACTCCAATCTTCTTCCTCGCAATCTACTGCCATGGACAAATCACTTCTCACAGAGGAGAGGATTAGTGAGCTTGAGGAGCAAGGTATGATTTCTCCTCACAAAATGCTGCCATAGGACCCTAGTGAAGAGCATATGAAGCCAGTGCCCAAAGAAGAGTGCTTTGCTGTAAGGTTGAGGATGCCGACTAAAGGGGTGAATGGGCGGTTTTAAAAATTCTCTGCTCTGTGATTAACAAATCAACACCTATGTCAAAATCTAAATAATATGCGGAAGTGTAATTCTAAGATTTTGACAATTAAAGCCTACATCAACTAGGCTCATTATGTGCACTAACCATCTATGTCTCTAACAATAATTTGCAATCCTAAAGATAAGCAATCAATTAATTTAATTCTATGAATATAAATTACTTGAATATAAATAAAGAATAGAGTGCAAATCACAAGAGACATGATACTTTTTACCGTGGTATTCGGAGACTTGTGGTCTCCCCTAGTCCATGTTGAGGTTAGCCTAAACACATCGGACCGGCTCCACTAATTGAGCACCCACTTTGAATCCACTAGGGTATCTCTTTCCCCCTCCTAGTAGGTGAGCTCCAACCTTCACAACTCATCAGGCTTTCTCAAATTATCCATTGAGAAGTTCACCGACTACGACGCCTCTCGAGCATCTAAGTGTCAGCAAACACCAAGAGTAATAAGTCAAACCTTCTAGATTAAACCTCACCAAGTGCAACACATGCACAATGGTGACCACCAAGTACAACACATGTACAAGGCTCTCTTCCAAGTGCAACACATGTACAAGGAGCGCTCAACCCACTTCTAATTTGCTGCTCTTATTTCAAGAACCAAATTGAAAAGTGCAATATATGCACAACTCAACCACAAAGGGCAACAATCTCTCCAAAACCACAACGAGCATAAATACCAACCCTAAGGCTCCTTTATAGCCTACATAAAGAAAACTTGGGGGCAAATCAGGCAAAAATCGGTAAATCTGGTACTACCACCCATGTAGAATCGGTAGTACTAGCCTCGACTTCAACGGTTAAAAGTGGTACGAAAAACTAGTCGTTGCACAGTGACCTAGTACTACCGCCTATGTAGGAGTGGTACTACCGCTTGAGTAGTAGTACTAGCCTCTAACGTTGGTAGCACTAGTTAGAGAATTCATGAGCAACACATGCTTTGAAAAAACCTATCGCCCCATAGGGCCAGTACTACCGAATCTCTGGTAGTACCGCTTCCACATGGTCGGTAGCTCCGACCTCCAAACACTTCGAGAAAGCAACCATTCTAGAAAATAACTACAGGATCTACAGGGTGGTAGTATCGGTTGAGTGGTACTACCAGCCTCAGAGGCTGTACTACAAGACCAGCGGTAGTATCGACATCAACACAGCAGTAGCACTGGATTTTCCAACAAATCTATATTTCACAAAGAAATATTTCCTTTTTAAATTAAGAACCACTTTAGATCAATTCATTAAGTTGTGTGGTGATCAACACATGATCATACCAATTTGTAAATTCTTAACACATGCTCTAGGAATTGCATTAAACTTCAATTTATTTGCAAAACACATTTACAAATAAAAAACCAAGAATCTATAAGGTCAACCCTTGAGTTATGTAAGGATCAACACATGGTCCCAACACTTTGCAAAACACATTTGTAAAACGCCAACACATGCTTCGGGACCAATCTCATAAACCTTTAGCTTTTTGCAAAACACATTTGAAAATAATAAATCCATTCAATTAAAATCAAATCAATAGCCATGAGATAATCAACATATGATCACAACACTTTGCAAAATACATTTGTAAATGCTTATCTCATACTCCAATATAAGAAGCATACACATCAATATTTTGTAAAAACTCATTTTGCAAACACCAAGCAATAAACTTGATTAGGCTTGTGACAATCAACACATGATCTCTAGCAATTTGCAAAACACATTTGCAAACTCTATTAGTCACAAGCTAATAAAACCAATGCATGAGCTATCTCTATTTGCAACACATGCTAGAAGTTAGCTCCTATGCAAAGAACAACTGTTAAACCAAATGCATGAGCTATCTCCTTTTGTAATACATGAAAATCAATAGCTCTATACAAAATCTAAATCAATTAAGAAGCAAGCATGAGCTTCCCTTATTTGCAACACATACAGATATGAGCATCATGCAAAAACCAACTTAAGAGAGTGAACTAGAGCGAACCGGATGGAGTTTACCAACACATGATGAAGCTCAAGTAAATGACTCAACCCTTCTTAATAATACGGCAACCTAACTAGCAATCCGATCTCCCATCCAAACACCTAGACCGGAAAAAAATTGGGAACACATCTTTAAACCTTGATGGTTATGCCTTTGCCTCTAACACATCCATTTGGAGCTTTTATGATTACCATCATCTTTTCTCCATGTTGGGGTTTCATTTCATTCTTCAACACATGATGAACTTCCTTTGCTTTTCACTTCGGGATCTCTTCTTAACGCTTATTAACACATGATGACGTTATTTGTCCCGATTTTCAATTTGACGGCTATCAACACATGATACATCCAAATCTTCATCACCGTTGAACTCAACCTACTTCACAACTCATGGAAGATTATTAGTCTAACAAATATGGTTGTCTCAATCATCAATGCATTTCATTAACACATAATGGACGCCCTAAGATCCTTCGATCTATTCCTTAATGATTGACCACAACTCTAATCAATTTGAATGAAAATATTGATTTGTCTTGAGTATATTGATGTAACTAATGTTTCATATGCTCAATAACTTTTTGTTTATCCTTTAATCAATAAAGAACACCATCAACATATGATGAAGAGCCTTATGATTAAACGACAACTGAACACAATTTAAATCAAATTTAAATTATTTCAAGTATATATTAACTACACAAGTTTCATATACTCATTTTGATGGTTTCCAAGTAATGATCCAAATATATAGAGTGGCGGAAAGGGATCAATACTATTGAGACCATCAAGTATAGAATAAACTCCATTAAATGTGTGTATATAAATAATTGACTTTGAATCGATATACACATATTCAATTTTAGATTGTTTTGGAGTTTATCCTATATTTTCATAAGTACACTACAACGAAACAAATTTTATATATATACTCAAGGATTTGTTTCTACATAATGATCCTTAATTTATTTAGCAAGAATGAAAGGATCAATACTTATGATATATCAAGGTAAAGTATGGACTCCCCACAAATGTGTGCATTTATGTATATACGGAATTGGACACAATATGCACATCTTGAGGTTTAAACTATGGTAGAGTTCACCCTTTAACTTGAATCAAAAGTATGCTATAGAAATAATAGAGTTATAATGATGCATACTTTTGGAGTTTTCATTTTTCATCCAAATGAGACTAATAAAAATAAAGCTCAATAGAAGGGTTAGTCTCATAATGATTAGATTTTTATTAAATAGTGATTAAACATTAATCCAAATCAATCACCAAAACCAAAAAGGAGCTTGAACTTACACTCATTCTCTTTGTCGTTGTCATTAGGTTAGGGTTTTGCCTCCCTGAGAGCGAATTTCTTGTCGATATGCTCGATCATTATGAGATTGAGGTTCATCATTTTCCCCAAACTTTATTTTAATTTTGAGTGCTTTTTCACATCTTGTGAGGCTTTTTTGGGCATTCCTCCACGAGTTCGCCTTTTTCATTATTTCTATCAATATACTAGAAATAACAAGAGCAAGGACATCGCTGGTAGCAGTTATTTTAAGCTCATGGATAAAATGGCTTCTCGGTATCCCCCAATCCCAACCAAGGACACATGGTGTGATTCTCACCAAGAATGATGTTATTCAGAAATCCTGGGGTAGCCGCCTCCGGTCCACCAAAAAGCGGCCTTGGTGTGGACAAAGGTTGAAGTGAAGAAAGAGAAGGATTTGCTGGTCCTTATCAACGAGGAGCGTGACATCTTTAGAGTCATCGCTAAGTTGGTGGCAGGGGCTTGTCGGGGCAGAAGATCGTTATGATTTTTTGTACCCTGAGGCGAGTCCCTTGAAGAGGCAGTTTAGATTTGCCTGGCGGAAGATGACCTGGATACTACTAAGGATGAGTCTGGAGGTAAGAAAAATTCGATTTATCGACCTCTTCCTTTGTATTAAGAGAATTTTACTGACATTCTTGGATATTATTTTTGTCAGTTCTGGCCATCGAAGATACTTGGTCAAGAATTGCGTACACACTGCGCATTTCCTTTGATGGATCCGATCAAGCTACTTTAGACAAGCAGCCATCTAGCTTGATCGGGCAAACCGACGAGTTCATTAGTGAACGCATTATGGTAAGTACCGAAAAAATACCATTGGTTATTTTATTAATTATCTTTTGTGCTGACAATTGAACTTAATATTTAGGTGCATGATGAGAAGTTAGCTGCTGACTAGCCTGAGGTTTTAGCTTTGGCTCCACTAACCAAAAAGACAAGGACCTCAACCAGAGGTGCCTTGAAGGTGATGGATCCAGCCACCATTGGGGCTATTGTCGATCCGACCAGCACTAGTATAGCCTTGGTACTAGAAAGCGCTATGTGCTCTAAGCATGTGCATGATCGGTCCCAGGCACAAGACAAGAGGGTTGCATTCGTTGCACGGATGCAAATGAGGGCCTTATCCTAGGTGCAGTAAAAAAAATGGTTCAACCATAATTGGGATTGAGCATTTATGTTAGACCCAAATATGCAAGTTCGGACCCTTTGTATATTCTACACTAGTCCAGAATCACGTTAGTGCACATAGTCTCAACATAGATGAATATCACAATCATACAATGAATACCTGAATAGAAGACTTCATCAAATTAAATATAAATGTTAAATGATCTTGTAGTCCATATTACATGAGTACACCACACAGAGCTAACACTGAAAATAATAAAACTACAACGAAAATAATTTATTCATAATAACCCTTCAATTTGTCATAGGCAACTAACAATGTTCGCACCCTAACCTATTATCTCCTCCAAGAACTCCTTGCAAGGAGGTGTAGCCTCCACTCCAACGAGTGATTTGTTGGAGTGAGTAGATAAAGCACTCAACAAGTTGTGCATAGAATGCAAATCTATTATACTACATGCATGGCTTATTCCAAATGAATACCTGAATTGGTTATTTTGCAATAAAGCAGCATTTATAAAAGAATACAATAAATATATTAACATGATAGTAAAAAATAATACCAATAATAAATTTCTCAGTTATTTCCCAAATAACCTGACTCACAACCTTAATCAAATTCCAAACTTCCATAGACATACAGCCTCCATTCCCAAGTTCGTTAAGTTCAGTTTATCAAAATCTAACCTTTAATTATAACCACCGAGCAATGCTTAATACCATAAGCATGGCTATTTGAATAGGTTTGACACTTCATAAAGGTTATACACTTTACCAGATCTGAGAAAGATGACCAAGCTGACGGCGTTGCAGGGTGACTCCGGCGACGTTAGCTGGCTGGTTCGAAGTGGCTTGGCGTAGTGAACATGAAGGTGACCTCGGCGACGGCAAAAGATCAACGGACGACGACCAAATAGCGACAAAACTGATGGCGCAGTAATGTCCAACTCTGATTAGCTCATTCTTCATGATAGATGTAGCTCAGGCGGTATGCTTTGGGGTGTCAAGTGCGGCGTCGAGTGGGTATTCCAATGCAGACGGTGACGACTTAAATAGGGGCCTAGGGAGGCAGTTTCTGTGCGGATTACATGGTGGCGGAGTCTCGATTGGATACACGGTAACGACGCGGTGACAATTCAGGCTGTACACGTGACACTGATCCAACGACCCACGAGATGCCAGCCATGTGGCGCAATCACAACCGACAGATTGGAATCCAACTTCTCAGACTCTAGGGTTTTGTGTTGGTAGGCCGGCGCTGGCTGCAATGCGACTTGGGCTGGGTCGGCTTGTGCAATTAATGGGTTGGCCCAATTAGGCTTGGCCCATTACTATTCAAATAGCATTTTAAAGCATTTTTGAATAAAAAAATTCTAGAAATTCAATGAAGCCAAATAAAATTGCAAAAATACCCAAAAAATCTAGAAAATTTTTGAAAAATATTTTGGGGCATTTGGAACTAAAATAAAATATTTCCAGTAAAACTTTATTTAAACTTTCTAAACTTTTCAAAAGACTTAAACAAAATGCCTTATTCTAGATAAATTCAAATTATTTTAAATACATTCTAGAAAATTCAGAAAAATATTAAATGCATATTAAATCCATAAGATGTAAAAAAAGGATGTTATAATATAGACATATTCCTACATTTCTCTTTTTTTAGGATGAGTGTGACGATTTAGAGGATAATATTTCTCCGATTATAAGGAGGGCAAAGAAGACCATCATCCTAGATGTCGCTTAATATCCTGGGATATAGACTTAGGACTTCGTTGCAAGTATATATTTTTTATGGGTATTTATATCCCTGAGTATTTGTCTTTAGAATCTAAGAGAATTTTTTATTGTTGTTTTTAGTCTTGAGGCCAATGCTTCTAATTCCTATGTGAACCAGGATGTTGTTAAAGGTTAGATCTCGACATAAACTTATAATTTCGGGTACCTTCGATTTAACAAAGTCAAGCACAAATACAGTAGCACACAATGTATACAGGTTCAAGCCCTCGGATGGAGTAATACCCTACGTCCTGTGCGGATGATGTATGAACTTGGTGTATTGAGTACAGAGTAAGGTGTCTAACCCTAGTTACAATAAAGATTGGATCAAAGAAATGGTTAAACTATGACTGGAGATTGATGAAGCGTGGTTCGTCGGCTCTTGGCTGCTCTGCGTCTTGTAAAGGCTCTAAAAGTCTTCTCCTTTGTCTAGCTCTCAGAAGTTCTCTCTCTGTCTTTGGCCCTCCTTGAGGACACCTACCCCCAGCCTTATATAGTCGGGGTAGCATGCTTCAAGTTGAGTTGTAGTCAGCTTTGGGATATCAGATCGTAGTTGATGAGGAGTCCATCGTCGTGTCAATCTTCGTAGCATATCCAAACTTCCCTAGATACTAGGCGTACTCGAGTAGGTTTCCTCATAACGGGAACATGATCGAGTCCTTCCTAGTATGAAAATATCCTTTCCACGTATATCTTATCCCATAGAATTGGGCCCGTGATATCTGGAGTTTCTAGGGGGCTGTTTGGTTGGGTGCATGAGCCCTAACCTGGCTCATGTGATGCAAGAAACTAGTGTTTGGTTGCATGTATTCACTGTTGCAGCCAGGTTCAATAGGTGCGAATTCACTGTACTGCCCAAGCTGGAGAGGAACGCCCGGATCGGCCGTTCCAACTGAGCTAGGCCCAGCTTCCCTCCCACCATGCATGCATGCATGATGACATCATCACGATGTCATCATTTGCAATCTATTTTCCATCTATTATTTGATATATCTTTTGATTAGCATCTTCGATCACCGAACCGATTTCACCTATGTGTTCCTGACATTTTTTTGAACAAAACTAGACCCCACTTGCCATATAAATTTCAAAAAATTAAAATTTTGAATTTATTGATTTTCTATTATTTTTTTAATTTTTTTTTCATTTTAAAATTTATTGATTCACTAGTATTTGTTTTTTAATTTGTATTACCCATCTCTTGAATTTATGTATCTCACTTACATTCTGTGCAGTCAACCAAACAATATCTCTATGCAGCCTGTCCAATCTTATACAACCAACCAAACAATATTGCATTGCATCTACTCAGCTTGGCTCATCCCAGCCTGAGTGAGCTCATACAGCCTGGTTGAGCTCATACGGGCAACTAAACAGGCCCTATATGGTTGCTTCAGCATATATGGTACAATCTTTGAGTTTTCGGTACGTGTTCATATCCCATCTTTAAATATGCAACAGATGTAGTTGCCCAAGTAGGTGCTGAAGCCAACCCACTGGTCACATTAACAGGCTTTAGCGCCATCTAAGGCTGCTATGCCAGACATCCCAACCAGTGAACAAGTGGACCCATTCAGTGTTGGGGTGAAAACCCTTCAACTTCTGATGATGGCTCATTGGTCGGACAAGCTTCATCAGCTACAGAGGTGGTCGGTGCTCTTCCCATGGTGATGACGGAGGTGGTCAACATGACCACTATAGTCAGAGAAGTATCTACAGTTGTGGAATCCGATGACCCTTCTTACTTAAGTGGTGGAGATACTTGTTGGCCCAACCAGTGAGACAGAAGAGGTTGTGCCTGAGAAGGTCATGACCACTGACATCATTATACCAATGGTTTTGCCATTGGCATCTAAAAGCATCTAGGCCCTCAAATTCATTTTAGTTTTGGTAATTAATGATAATCATGATTAAAGGACTAATAGTTTTCTTTGAGATTATTGAAAATAGATTGGTCCTAGACAAGGCACACGATGAAGCATGAAAATGAAGCTAATAGAAGATCAACAAGTCAAGCTAAATTGCCAAGGTATAAAATTAAGGATCTTTTCATAGCTTTTGTCGATCTCGAACTTTTCCATGTAGGCACGGTGCTATTGGCCAAGCGGTACCACTGGCCCTAAGCCCAATTTGTTTCTTTTTCATAGAAGGGCATTCTGCCTTATTTTTAGCCTAGTGCTACCTGTTATGGTGGCGTGGTGCTACTGGCCGAGCTGTAGCATCGGCCCAAAATTTGGTCTAATTTTTCTAGAGAACTCTCTTTCGTTCGACCAAAAATAAAAAGTGCCCAATGCTACCGGTCCCAATTAGGTGGTAGCATCGGTTTTCAATGGCAATGGCCTCTGATAGTGCAATGATTGCACTGAGTCAGCCGATGGACATGGGTCTAGGGCTACTGGCCCTACATGGGTGGAAGCACCGAAAATGCTGAATTTTTATGTATTTTTCCAAATGTTGGAAATATTTGTGAGGGCTATAAATACCTCCACACCTGCATACTAGAGCAACTCTCGGGTATCAATTATCATATTTGAGCTCTAGCAAGTCTCCAACTCACTCTTATGCATTAAATTCTCATTTGAAAGGAGTTAGGAGTATTCAAGTGTGCATTTATAGTTTGAGCTTTTAGACACTTGATTCAACCTCAAACAAGTGTCAAGACTTGTTACTCTTGGAGGTTGCCGCCTCCTAGATGGCTTGAAGGCAAAGAAACCAGTGACTTTCTTAAGGAAGCTTATGAGAAAGCCTAGTGGATTGTGAAGTACGGAGCGAGGAAGAGCCACCTAAGTGATCGAGGGATGCTCAATTTGAGCAAAGGAGTCGGCTTGAGTTGGTCAAGCTACCTCAACATGGATTAGGGGAGACTGGCAAGTCTCCAAGACCACAAGATAAATTTTGTGTCCATTTTCTCTTGTGGTTTGATTTCTTGTATTCAATTATATAATTTACTTTCCTAGCTTGTTTAGTATATTGATCTTGTGCTTAGAAGTGTAATCTTGCTTAGACTTAGATTGTCGATGCACTTAGCGAAACCTAGAGGCTTTAGGCTTTAATTGTCAAAATCATAATTCATGCTTAGATTATTTATTTATTGCAATTAGTGCCAAAGAATTTCAAAACCTCCTAGTCACCCCCTCTAATCGGTCATCCTTGATCCTATAGCGTCCTCCTTTGGTCATTTTGACTAGGCAGACTTTAAGCAAGTTTTTGACAACAAGCAAATGAAGGTAGAGTATCTTAGCTAATTTCTATTAAGAAATTTTCTAAGAAAAAGATATTTATAATTCATTTGTTGTTTTGGTTTTTTATAGTATTCGCAAGAACTGTTTAACCTACTTGATGAGCAGACAAAGACTTTGGCTAAAGCTGAAGTAAAAAAGGTATACTCGAAAAATGAGCTCTTCTTTTTTGTTTATTCAAAGATTTTTTATTCTAACAAATCTGTTCGGGAACAGAATGGAAAAACAAATAACCGAGATGGAAATGCAACTCTTAGTGGCTCAAAATACCGCCAATGGTTACAAATTTGACCTTGTCAAAGCTACTAACAAGGCCAAATATCTTGAACAGAAGAATGCTAGACTCTATGAGGCCTTCAAAAGAAATGAGGACAAAATCCAAAGGCTTTCTGAAGAGCATAAGACTGCTCTTTAGGCAAAGGAGTCCTAAATAACAGGTAATAATTATGTCCCAACCTGCTTAAGTTTTCTTTTGAAAGAAAGACAGCGACGTTTAGATTTTGTTTTGAATTTTGCAGAACTAAAAAACATAATAGAGGCCAAAACGACTCAATTTTTTTGAAGAGAAGACAAGTTTTGAAGATCAAAGGTTTGTAATAAAAATGAGATGGATAACTTGACCAACAAAGTAACACTATTCACAAAAGATCTGGCCACAGTTCAAAGAGGTAGGTAATCCACTCTAAACTTTATCTTTGAGCAACTTCAAAAAATCGCCACGGATCTAAGAGGTAAAAAAAATAAAACATAGAAGACATGATCCGTTGGTTGATGAATTGATCAAGGGGGTGAATGACCAATTGAAGATCATCTAAAGTTCAATCCCTGTAATAGTGTAGACCACCACAGTAGCACTTCGAACATCAATTGCCGTTTAAGTAAGTGCTATCTTCGTTAAGTTGAGGCACTTCTACAAAGATGTATATGACACTTTTGGAATAAATGAAAGAGAATCTCTTGTGTTATATTTTTATCTTGTTTATTATCTTCTTTAATATTTGTCTGAATATATCACTAGCCCCTGACTATTTGTGTACTGACCAACAATATGGTCGGAAGACAAATAGTGATAAGTTTGACGACCTATTTTCTTTTATTAAGTACTTAGTATTAACTACCAGCAGATTGAAGATGAAGTCAATCTAATGAGTTCCAATGCAGCAAGTACTGGCTTACTTGAAAAGGCACTATTAGAAGTCATCTTACAATCTGAGCAGCAACTTCGTACTTTGTGTTAGAAAATTTGGTCAAAAGATAATCTTGTGATTCCCAAAATATTGAGCAAGGCAAAAAAATAATTTATGTATAACATGTAGAGAAATATTCATATTGAAATGAAATAATTAAAATAAATTATTTAGACATAAAAATTGTGAAGATGCTGAATGTTCCATGCGTTAGATAGAATTCATCCGTCTTCCACGGCAAGTCGAATAGAATAAGGACCTTCCATTTGGAAGATAACTTATTAAAGTTAGATTGATTCTGGATACACCTTATAACTATGTCTCTCACATTAAGTGTTCATGGTTAAACTCTTTTATTGTAGTATCGTCTTAAGCCTTGTAAGTAGGCAGCTGACCTAATAAGTGCCTAACCTCGCTTTTCTTCTAAGATATTTATATCATCTTCATGCTAGTCGTCTTGATTGACCTGTTCATGGAAAGAAGTTCGTGTAGAACCTAGGTGAATCTCACTAGGTAACACGGATTCTACTCCAGAGACAAGTTGAAAAAGTGTTTCTCCTGTTGCTTTACTGGTCATCGCGCATATGGTCTAAAGCATAGAGTAGAGGTTTTCTACCTAAGCCCCTGAGCATTTGTACGATAATCAAATACTCATTTTTTCATGCCTTGTATAATTTAACCTTTAGCACGTTCAACTACTCTATTGCTCTGTGGATGAGCAACAATGGCGTAACAAATCTTTATCCAGGTAGTGAGCCATTACCTCATCGTACGTCTTGTATTCCTTACTGACCCGATTTACGACTTATTGAGAATCACCCACCGCAAAAAGCCAACAGACTCTGATGGATTTTGCTGCTCAAAGCCCAACTAGAAGACTTTCATACTCTGGTACATTATTGGCAGCAAGGAATTGTATCTAGATTACATATTGTAATGGGTTGCCCTGATGTGTGACCAACACTATGCGAGCCCCGCACCTTTGATTTCTCAAGAGCCATCAAAGTATAATTTCTAGTGGTCGGAATCAGTAGTTTCCTCTAGTACAATTGTTAGTCCATTCGATAATGAAATCAGTCAGAATTTGTGAGTTGATTGCTGTTTGGATAATGAAATGGATGTCAAAGAATCCAAGTTCTACTACCCACTTAGCAATCTAACCAGTCGCTTCTTGGTTGTGAAGAATACTTCCCAAGGCAAAAGTTGAGGGAACTGTAATATGATGGGATTGAAAATAATGTCTCAAGTTTTGAGAAGGCATTAATAGCATAAAACAATTTTTGAACCTAAGGGTGTCTCTCCTTAGGTCCGTGCAAAACTTTGCTTATGTAATAGATAGGTTTTAAACCTATTTTTTTTGATGACCAGCATAGTGCTAACCACATTATTTGTAGCCACTAAGAACACCATCAAAGTTTCTCAAAAGGTGGGTGAGACTAATGTGGGTGGGCTTTACAAATAAGTTTTTATGTATTTAAAGATGTCTTTAAAGGCTTTATCTGCTTTATCTGACCAGTGGAATTTATCATATTTTCATGCTACCTTAAAGAAAGATAAACCACGTTCTCCTAATTTTGATATAAAGCGACTGAGATAAGCCATCCAACCAGTTAAACCTTGAATTTCCTTCACTATAGAAGGTGATTTTGAAGCATCAATGGTGCGAATCTTCTTAGGATTTACTTCAATGCCTCTAGAACAAACAAAAAACCAAGCAACTTTCCAAAAGAAATTCTAAAGTCACACTTTTCTAGATTCAACTTAATCTCATGTTTATTCAAATTATTGAAGGTTTCAGCCAAGTCTGACAAATGATTAGAGCTATTCTTGCTCTTTACAATGAGATCATCAACATAAGCTTCTAGATTTTGCCCTATTTGACTAATAAAAGTATTCTGCATAAGGCGTTGATACATGGCTCCAGCATTTTTCAACTCGAATGGAATCTTCTTGTAACAGTAGATGCCAATGGGGTTATGAAGGAAGTTTTCTCTTCATCTTTTCTTACCATGCTTATTTAATGATAACCTAAGTATACATCTAGGAAACTCATAAGTTCACAACTCGCTACTGAATCAACCAGTTGATCAATCCAGGGTAAAGGAAAATTATCTTTTGGACAAGATTTATTTAAACTGGTAAAATTGACGCACATATGCCACTTACTGTTTGCTTTCTTGACCATAACCAAATTCACAAGCTAATCTAGATGACCAACTTCGCAAACAAAACCAGCTTTTAAGAGTTTGTTCAACTCTTGTCGGATGGCTTCTTGCGATCAGGAGCGAATCATCGAAGCTTCTGCTTCACTTGTCATATGTTAGGCCGTTTGGCTAACCTGTACTCTATTACTTCCTATGAGATCTTAGGCATGTCAATTGGTTTCCACACAAACAAATTTAGCATCCATTCTTGACCCTTTCTAAATAATTTTTGACTGGTCGGTATTGCAGTAACTTGATTACCTTGCACGTTAATCACACCTTTAGGACCAATAATTTTTATACTCTGGTAAGCGTGATGAATAACTACCAGAAATTTTGTCAGTGAAGGTCAACCCAAAATGGCATTATATGCCGATTCAAAATCAACAATTTCAAGTAAAATCAATTCTGTTTTGAAATTATTGGCATCTCCAAATGTGACAGTAATATGATCCGCCTCTAATCGGTTACTGATGGATGTGTACAATCCCATAAAATGGGTTGATAATAGGTCTAATTTGCATTTCATCCAAAATATGAATAAAAAATAAATCCAAAGAGCTACCCCCATCAATTAAAACTCTTCCTACCTTATAGTTACTAATTGTGGGAGAAACTATCAATGGAAGTTTTCGAGGAATTGACATACTATTTGGGCAGTCTTGCTTATTAAATGTAATAGCAACATCCGACCACTTGGGGTACTTAGGTTTCCCTATGCGAGTGTTAATATTATTGACGTCCCTTCAAGCAGTTTTGAATTGCCTTTTTGATATCTATGTAGATGATCCTCCAAATATGACATTGATGTGATTGTCTAGTTTCTAGTAACCCATGTATTCGTCACCATCTGCATCTTTACCACTTTGCTCTTCTCGTAAGGTCAGCATAGGACCTTTGCGAGAATAAAAGGCATCCATGCATTTCTACTAGGTATGGCAATTTTGTAGATTGTGTCCATATGCTTTATGCAAAGGACACCAACGGCCATTACCACTGGTCACACTAGGGTTTTTGGAGATGGCCTGGTCATCTGGATTACCAGTTTGCTTCTTCCATGGGGTTTTCCCTTAGAGTATGCAGGTCATTCTGAAATGTCTGTGACCTCTCTTTGAGCATTCTTTTTGCTCTTTTTTTATTCTTTTCCTTACAATCTTCTGAATTGGATGTCTTATGGATTTTTTCCTCTAACTCCTACAAACCAGGTTGTGGCAATGTATGGCCCTTATCGACCATACAATTCCACTATATAGCCTCAAGTGCATATGATTATCAATCTGCCTTATCGAATAGTTCTAATATGGTAGAGGGTTGATGAATGTTGAGGTCTTCTATAAAACCTTGCAACGTACAGCTTGTTTGAATGCCCAAATTACAGAGTCATCAGAAATATTAGAGATTGTATTACGAACTTCTACAAATTTCTTAATAAATTGACGTAAATTTTTGCTAGAAGTTTGACAATGATGATGTAAAGCATCTTCCTTTTCAGGCTACGCATAACAAATTTTAAAGTTATTCAAGATTGCATGGCATAAGCTTTTCCAACTAAAAATGGAACCTTTCAGCTGATTAAACGGCCAAGTTCTTGCAGATCATTTCAAAACAGTAGGGTGGTAATTGGCCATTACCTTCTCATCGCCACCAGCAACTTGGTTGGCGGTGATATAAACTTATATGAACTCTGATAGATTTTGAGTTCTTTTTAAGTGACCGGCTTAAATTTCTCGGGCAGTAACATCTCAAAGCCTCGTGGAGTTGGCTTTGCATCATGTGTAGAGACCCAAATGAGTTTGTACATTTGGAATGTTTTCCATATAATCTGGAGAATGAGGTCATCGCCAACCATGAGTAGGAATTTCACTTGGGGTAAGGCATTCAAAGATGCTTCTCTACTGTGGTTCATTTCTCCACTGGCTACTGGTGTTTTACTGGTGCCGACTAGACGAGAAATGTTCCATACAGGAATTAGTTTGAGATCTTGCAGATAAAGATGTAACTTATACTTCAACAATAGCGTCTTGTAAATCAGCTGTTAGGGATTTAACAATTGTTGCATTGGGCATATTATCCCTGTTTATTGGTTGGCTAAGAATTGTACTAGTAAAAATGTGAATTCTTTCCATAGACGTAGTTTCCTATGAGATACTAGGAACTGAATTCAAGTTTCTTACCGTTGCCCTAGGTGGCGGTTTAATTAGAAGAACGTGTTGAGGGTGTCCTCCCGAAGGGTTTGGTCTTGGGGATGATCCTAGCTGGTTGTTGAAGTAGTGGCGCTTTGCCTCCTATATAACCTTCTATTTTGCTACCACAAGATGTTCATCTCACTGTTAAGCAGTTTTTTTTGCCAGTTCACAGGCTTCATTTTCTTCATGTTCCACCCATTGTTCGTTTGTCTCATTGGTAACCGTGTAAACATGGAATCCAGAACAAACAAAAGGTGTTAATTCTCCATCTTCATCTGAAGACGGGGTATAATCAAGATCTCGAAGACAATCTTTGAGGTTGAGCTTTCAAGAATATTATTATTATTCTTGGAAGTATGTTCATTATGAAACTCCATGGAATGCACTTCATGGACATCTGCTACCGAAACAACGATAGGAAAAGTATCACACTCACCTTTTGATATCTCAAATGGTTGTCTTTCTGCTTCAACCTTAGTCTGAATCTCACTACTAGATTTCCAACTTTTACCGAGTGTGAAAAATATGTCGGCCATTGCAAAATACCGTAGGCCATGTATATGGCCGAGCGTAAACCGTCGGTAATTTCCCCTCGGCCACTCATGGTCGACCATTCATGGGATTCCCGACGGTACCCTCGGTTATTAGTTTAACGAGGGTTTTCATAGCACTCGATAAATACATGTGTGAGAGGTTTTTTCTTCCTGACGGGGTATAGAAACCCCCAGTAATTTCTCACAACTATATGTAGGATTTTTTGTGTAAAAAATGTAAAAATAATTTCAAATCTAAGGACTAACCTCACAACTTGTTTGCACCATAATCCCTTAAGTCGAACATTTTTATCTTCAAATTAGAAATACGTGATGCCTAGGATTCAAACTCACAACCTCCTGAACACAATCTATCCCTCCTAACCAACTCACCTCAACTGTCTTCTTGCTAGACGTAACATAAGTACTTCTTTTAACACTTGTTCTCATGATGCTTTATCAATTATTTAGTCAAATATATAACTTTAAATGGAAAAGTTGTCAACTACAAAGTTGTAGATTTCAATGAGAGCTACATTTTTCATATATACATCACCTTCATCCAGCATCATATGAATTTTGCAATAGCCCAGAGTTTGATTTGTACCCTCGCTAAAAGTTGTACCCCGTCGGCAAATCATTGCAATAACCGAGTGTTATCTTTACACACACACTAAATGTATTTTCACTCGATGATTGTTTGTAATGGCCGACGGTTAGCATTGCACTCACAATAATTGTTGTACCCTCTCGGTGATTTCATACTATGACTGAGGGTTTTCCACCAACCGTCGGTTTGTGGTAAGCCCCATCAGTAAATCTTCTAATAGCTGTCTGTTTTTTTCTACCGTCGGAAAAAAGATGCACCGTCGGCCACCTTATTTTTTCCCGATGGCCCGTAGGTCATTACATTTCACATTTGGTAAAAGTTAGATTTCTAGTATCTTTGCCAATTCTTCTCTGGAAATATATTCAGAATAAAAATCACACTTACATTCTTCTTCAGTAGGATAATCGTTTTCACCCAAATCAGCATAGTCGGTGAGATCAAACTAGTTTCTTTATCTATTGTGGGAAATTTCAACACCTTGATCATCGGAGGCCCTCCCTGTAGCACCAACTGTCATGTCCAAGACATAGGGTCTCTTAACCGAGCTTATGATAATATGATTGTGGGCTCCTAGTAAACAGGATAATGGAAACAAATATGGGAATAACTTCTTTATTAGCCAAGCAGTCTAATAGAGTACAAGAATTACGAAATTTCTATCTGATTGTCTATCGGCCATGACTTTGATGATTCGGATTGGATCCTTATTTATACAGAATGAAGAGGTGGCAATTGTTCTTTAGAGGGCGTCGTGTAACCGAGAGGGCATCTTCTTACCAAATAGTGTCTTCTCGTTAAAGGGTGCCTTTTCCAAAAATAAGTAGTTATGCATACTTGTTAGATAATTGTCCGCACAGATACATGTGTGGGAATAACTACTAGTCCTCGACCAGCTCATTGGTCAGGGTGATGATTTCATTGGTCGGGGATGACCAGTGTGAAGCAAAGTTATTGACCACCTTGACTGAATTGGTTGGAGATTTAACTATTCAAATAAGGGTGGGTTTCGTTCTAGTATTATGGGCTTTATGTATTGTAGGCCCATTAATAGAGTATGGTCACGAATAATTGAAGGCCCAAATAAATAATAGATTTTTAATCCTCATCAATTCTAATTTTAGTGGTTTAGGATTCTTAAGACCTAGAACTATTTGTATTGTACTTTTAGTAAATTTCAAATATATATGTTAGATTCACGATCATATGAAATCATTGTACAAGATTATAGAGTTGTACATGTAAAGTGTGCACCTTCAATGAAAATTTTCTAGTTCTACTACTGTCATTAGCAATCTCTACCTTTGAATAGTTCAATTTATATTTGGTTTGTTTATCTTATATCAGCATTGTTCCATTAGCGTCCTCTAAATTTTGATCTGAGTCTGCACCACTGGACACACTGATGCTAATAGCCAAGCCGATCAAATCAAGGGCACATGAGTAAAGCATACAGCACGGTGGCCTTCCAGCTTCCCCCCCCCCTAGGCCACGTTGCCCGCTTTACCGTGACTGTCCATCCCTCCTTCCTTGTTAGATAGATACTAGGTGGAGTCGTGCGCTACGAGGCACTAGGCAAACCACGAGATTATTATTTTTTTTTGCAAAAGACGTGCTCTTGGTTTAGATGTATTTTCTGGAACCGCAACGTTTTTTTTTCAAAATGGGTCTAGAGCTTCACGTGAATGCGCGAAACCACAAGGGGTTTTCTCGCAAAAGAGCCTAGTAAGGACCTAAACATAATTTTTGGAGCCAAACGCGATTTTGCTTTCCTACTAAAGAACCTAGTGAGGACCTATACATAATTTTTGGAGCCAAACTTGATTTTGCGGAATCACGATTTTTTATTTTTATTTTGGGTTTTGCTAAATAACACCTGAGTGTTTTGTTTAGTTCACAGCACTCAATTTTTTGTCCGTTGATTTTTGTTTTGAGATTCGTGCAGTGTGAACCCACCAATTTTGAATTCTACCCGTTCTTGATTTTTGTTTTGCGATTCTGCTCGTTCTTGTTTTTATAGCAACTATTGATATTTTTTACATTTATAAAAACATGTAAATTATGAATGTTTGTTATGTAATTTTTAAAATATGTTTGAGGTCCCTTTTTTTTGCACATGTATATATTTGTTTAGATCATATAAACCTATTTCATTATTTCATACTTGACCTTGGTTTTTGGTTTTTGTTATTTCTTGTAGCACTTGTATGTTATTTGTCTAATAACTGTTATTTTGTTGAATACATGTCATTATGTACATGGGACAAGCATATATTTTCATATAGGTTTACTTTTTAATAGAATAATATTAAACAATTTACATCATGCTTTTTTAGCAAGACATGTCCAAAAACCGAATTCAAAAAAGTCTAAATCCAAAATTGTGTAAAAATCGGTATTAGCTATGTATATGTATTATTTTTTTCCGCAGGGCTTACCATTCATTCAATGGTCCAAAAACATCTTTTGTATAAGTGGCATGCAACTATATCTATTGAAAAACTGTAACATTTTTTCACTAATTCCATTTTGTTTATTTTGGATATACTCAGACTTTTTTATAGCAACTATTGATATTTTTTACATTTATAAAAACATGTAAATTATGAATGTTTGCTATGTAATTTTTAAAATATGTATGGGGTCCCTTTTGATGTTTTCGTAGGGCTGGTCGAGAAGAAGGATAGTCAGGTTCTCAATCTTACCTTTGGATGTTTTCCCTCTTCTTGTTCTTCTTCCATGCTAGTGTCTTCTTGTTCTTCTTCCATGCTTGCTTCTGCTCGTTCTTGATTTTCTCCACTCTACCCGTTCTTTGATCAGTGCATAAACAGGCTGAGTGTTTTCAAAAAATGTATGTTTTTGTTTCGGCTCAAAAAATGGGCCATATTTTTTTTGTCATGAAATGTCCCAAACTCAACATATGGACCAACAACATACATTTTTTGAGCAGGATAAGTGACAAACGGGTCTAAAAAACATGAACACAAACAGGCAAAACAAAATTAAGTGTACTGTACATCTTTTTTAGACCCAGGTGAAATATGAGTGCCGGGAACTTAGAAAAACACTCAAATCCCACCTAGACACCCCCTTTTATTTTTTTGCAAAAGAGCAGATAGAAGATCTGAATGCAATTTTAGATTTCGCAACGGACTTTTGTAGAAAACGGCTGACGAGACACTCTCCGAGGCTCCCATCAGCTTTTAGGTAAGTAAAGGATAGCGGAGAATAGCATTTAAACAAACGTGTGGAGATGCAACATTCCCACCGATGCTTCCAGGAAACTGCACTGTGTTCGCCTCACCTTTTCTTTTCTCGGGGAGACAACGTATATATACTCCATATAATAGCCACAAGAAATGCCGAGCAGCCAGGGGGCCACGTGTCGCCCTCTGGCGAGGTTTCCGTGAAAAATTCGAAAATTACGATTAGGTTCTTGAAAAATCGTGTTTAGATCCTTTTGACCGTTTTTTTAGTGAAATAGACCCGACAAATATCGAAATTACGTTCGGGCCCCTACACACGGTTTATAGCTGAATTGGAAATCGCGTATAGGTCATTTCGTCGATTTTTTTGTAGACTGGACCCGAAAAAATTCGAAATAACGTTTAGGTCCCACAACGCAGTTTTCTCAAAAAAAACAGCCAGATTTTTTCCTCGTGACGCGGTATCGCGCGCAACTCAACCTAGTATAATTAGTGCAAGCCATTTGGCCGGCGAAGAGCACTGGAGCATTGTCTTGGCCACTGTGCGCAGCGTAGACGACTCTGTGGGGTGTGTGTGTGTGTCGACGCACCGTCTGAGCAAGCCATGGTCGCTGTGCCGGCGTCGCAGGAGGGGAGGGTGGTGGACGCGTACAAGAAGGCGCTGGCCACGGCGGCCTCCGTGGCCGCGTACGCCGTGCTGGCGCGCAGCATGGCGCGGGAGCTCCTCCCCGACGAGCTGCGCGACGCGGTGCGCTGGGGCGCAGCGTTCGTGCGCGCCCGCCTCTGCGCCGCCGAGAAGGAGCGCCACACCATCGTCATCCGCCGCCAGTTCGACGGCGGGTACAGTGAAAACCAACTCTTCGACGCCGCCCGCACGTACCTGACCACCAAGATCGACCCGCACGCCATGCGCCGGCTCTGCCTCGCGCGCTCCAGCCGCGTGGAGCCCGACGGGAGCAGCAGCTGGACCACGCTCCTGTGCATGGAGCCCGGGGACTCCACCACCGACGCCTTCGACGGCATCGAGTTCAAGTGGACGTCCATCGAGACAGACGAAGACGGCTACCAGGCCCCGCGCGAGTCCCTGGAGCTTAGCTTTGAAGCCGAGCACACGGACACGGCGCTGGAGCGGTACGTGCCCTTCATCATGGCCACGGCGGAGGAGCTGCACCGGAAGGACCGCGTGCTCAGGATCTTCATGAACGAGGGGCCGTCGTGGCGCGGGATCAACCACCACCACCCGGCCACGTTCGACACGCTCGCCATGGAACCGGCCCGGAAGCAGGCCGTAGTCGACGACCTCGACCGGTTCTTGAAGCGGAAGGAGTACTACCAGCGAATCGGCAAGGCGTGGAAGCGCGGGTACCTGCTCTACGGCCCGCCCGGCACTGGCAAGTCTAGCCTGGTAGCCGCCATGGCCAACCACCTCCGGTTCAACCTGTATACTCTCGACCTCTCCGAGGTGTGCCTCAACTCGGCGCTGCAGAGGCTGCTCATCGGCATGCCCAACAAGTCCATCCTCGTCATCGAGGATATTGACTGCTGCTTCGACGCCAAGTCGAGGGACGACCGCAAGAAGCCGGAGCCGGCCGATCTGGACTACTCCTCGGACGACGACGGCCCGCCGGCAAAATCAAACCACCGGGAAGCGTACCAGCCGCAGAAGATAACGCTGTCCGGGCTGCTCAACTTCATCGACGGGCTGTGGTCGACGAGCGGCGAGGAGCGCATCATCGTCTTCACCACCAACTACAAGGACCGCCTCGACCCGGCGCTGCTGCGACCGGGGCGCATGGACAGGCACGTCTACATGGGCTACTGCTGCTGGGAGGCCTTCAGGACGCTGGCCCGGAACTACCACCTCGTCGAGGAGCACTCTCTGTTCCCGGAGATACAGGAGCTGCTTGCACATGTGGATGTCACACCGGCCGAGGTGTCCGAGAGGCTGCTGCGGAGCGAGGACGCCGACGTTGCGCTGCGAGTGCTTGCAGAATTCCTCCAAGACAAGAGACGCATGACAAGGAAAGTGACAGAGGACAAGAAAGACGAAGCAGAGAAGGCACTGTAGTACTAATTCTTCAGTATCAGCATCCCCTTTCATGGACCATTTTGTTTCAGGAGAATGGTTGAGTAGGTGACATGTTCACGGCAATAACGAACCAGGGAATAGGTCTGTAAGAGAAGAACTCACAGGAGGTGGATGGATGAGAATGTTAAGAATAACAAATAATGAGCACAGGGCACTCCTAACCTATGGTTTCTATGAGTAGTGCCTAGAGCAGAGAGAGAACAATGGAACTAATGCATAGTTTCCCAACCCATGGTTTCCATGAGCAGTATCTAGAGGAGAGAGAGAGAGCAATAAACCAATGCATGCACCACAAACACAGCTTGGTTAGTGTGCAGAAAGAGCAGAGAGAGAACAATGGAACTAATGCATAGTTTCCCAACCCATGGTTTCCATGAGCAGTATCTAGAGGAGAGAGAGAGAGCAATAAACCAATGCATGCACCACAAACACAGCTTGGTTAGTGTGCAGAAACGTTCAACCCCGATTTTGCTTGTTTCTTGTGTCTTGGTACCCGCACCGACCCAGTTTCTTGCATGAGACATGGTTTCTTTGTTTTTCCTTCTCTCCCTTCATTAATTCCTATGCCACATCAGATTTTTGCTTAGTTGGCAGCGTAATTAATTCTATAGACACTAGCTGAGGTGGAGGGTTGGGACTGCCCTTAGATCAATGAATTTATGAAGCTCTGGACTAGATGACACGTCCAAATTTAGCTAGATACTTAGCTAAATTTAGGCTATCTAAGTCATAGTAAAATTGGACACTTAGCTAAATTTCGACTATCCAAATCATGGTAAAATTGGACACTTAGAATATTAAATAACTTGATATGAAACAGAACAGAGTCAACAGTTGATGATATATCCGTTGAGTAGATGGACACGTAACAAATTTAGAAATCGATAACCATGAAGGACCCTTGATCTTCCTTTTGATAAGAAACAATTCTAAGAGCATAGCAACTTGTCAGCTATTTCACTCTTTAATCCGGATGCGAACTCCTGGCAAGAGAATATGCATCAACATAGCATCAGGCTTCTAAATATCACTGAATGATCACCAATAGTAGAGAAAATTAAAGTCCATAAAAGACACATACCATAATTGCCCCATGCTTATTCATTTTGACCCCAACCTCTTCCAATCCTAAATTCTACAAGTATATGGTTTCTATAAGGATGCATGTATCTAGAAATTTTACAGATGCACAAAATCTGATTAAGAGAAGTGGAAACAACATAGTCATATGATATTAACCTTTGTATTTGGTCATTGAAAATGCCAGTAAACTCCAAAGTAATATAACCACCTTCTACTATTGCAATCTTCTCTGGTCTTAAAAGGCAAGTCTAATGCTCCATCTGAATCAATAACGTGCTTCATTCCTGGGTGACCCATTTTCATGAATCATGGATATGAAACAAGACTCGGCAAAACATTCAATATATAGGTTGTTAATAGCAAAAGCGTGTTGACTACAAACACGGAATCCAAATTTCGAACAAACATTCTCGCAGATCAAAAGTTACGACTGGACATACGAAGAGTAAATATGGGGGCGGAGGGGAAAATTCGCTTACGTGCCGCCGAGGCTGTCGTTACCCTCGAGGGAGGCGGAGGAGCAGGCGGAGGCTGCCCGCGGGAGGCGGAGGCACAAGCGAAGGCGGTTTGAGGGAGGCGGATACGCAGATGAAGGAGGCAACTTTTGCGCCGCTAGGGTATGCATTGGGATTCTTGCGCGTGGAACAAAGACGTGGATGGCTTTGTAGCCGGTAGATCACAGACGATTCTAAGATTGAACCGTCTATGATACTAATCATCCTAGACAGTTTTTTGTTAAAACCGTCTATGATGAGGGGTACATCACAGACGGTTTTAGCCAAAAACCGTCTGTAATGTGCTCAAGACTTATCACAGACTGTTTTTACAAAAAACTGTCTATAATAACACCTCATCACAGACGGTTTTTGAAAACTATCAGTAATAAGGAGTCTAATATAAGTCCTTTAGTAGTAGTGTATACAACATAGTCGGCATATGAGATGCAATTCCATGGTTCCTTCTCAAGTTAGTATGGAAAGCAAGGACGGAGAGCAGCATAACATTCTTACGGCAGATAGCGGATGGCCCAATAGTGAAGTTTCTGCACTTTGTGCACAAGAAGGTTAGATGGCAAAACATCTAATTGTTCACTGCAGTTTTGCTAAACAGGTATGGGCAGATGTGGCAGCGTGGAGTTCTTGGCCGTTATGGTCGAATTTGCACATTTCTCCTTTGGATGATCTGACCGAGTTGTGGTAGACAGGAAGGGAATATGTTCCTGAAGATCGTAGAAGAGATTATGATACCTTGGCGATTTATACTGCTTGGAATATTAGGAAAGTGGGGAAATGAAGAATTTTTTATCATCAATACCGATTAGTTGAATAGGTTTTCTCGTTAACTGTGCATGTTGGTAACAGAAGAAGGTGCTACTATGCTAGATAAGATCAGACCGCACCTTGCTGGCACCAGAGATGGACGCCTCGAGCTTGTTCAGATCGACGGTTTTGCTGTCAAAATTTTAATCAGTGGAACCTGCAGCAGGTTTAATGACAGTACGTGCAGCAGTTGACACTAAAACTGAGAGAATCAATTTTTGCTGTTCAGTTGACAGAATGGAAACTTGGATTCTATTTTGCATCGATCATTAGAGTACTGTTTGCACCCAAATTTAGTAATACATAGTTTATTTGTCAAGCTAAAAAATAAAATAGATATTTTTATCAATATCGGTTAAAAAGAAAAAGTTAAGTTAAAGATAGGATTATGGTTGATATTGGTTCAAAGATAGAATTTTATCTATACAAAAGCCGATACGGATCATGATTGGCAACGTATTGGAAAAGGATACGATTGTCCGATGAACTATAAAAAGGGAATCGAAAGCAAGTAAAATAAAATCCAATCAATCAAACAACTCGCATCTACTTTTTATTTACTTTTCCCATTCAACTAGAACTGTGAGTAGTTTTATAATTTAGAATTTATCTCTTGTAATCCGATTTTGATTAATAAAGTTATGCATCGCCGCTTGTTGATCTTCCTCGATTACGCCAGGTTTGGGTTTCTCCGATCTTGTTACGCATCACTTTTTTTGGAAAAATCTATCTTTTACCATCTAATCAGCCCTAACCAGTTGTATAGACTTATCTTCATCTTTCATTTAAATGGCTTCTGGTAGCTATTTAGATCTTTGCCGATTATTGCATTATATCGGCTTTAAGCGTATATTGTTCATCTATCTTGCTGATTGCAGAATCAAATCGGCTGGCAAGCCATGAACCAACTTAAACCCGGCGTTTGCGTGTGTTTGAGCCGATCAATCCGTCGTCATATTTTTTGGTGCAACACACTTTTGGCACGCCTAGTGAAACCCGATGTCTTCTACCGGAAAGTCAATCCCGTCGTCCAACCTCAACACCAATGCTATAATCATTCCAATATTTGATGATTTGACACCTAAACAGCGCAAGGAGATCGAGGATCGAAAGATCACGCTCGAGGAGATGATGTTAAGCTGCTATCTGAAAACTCAACATAGTGTCACTCAAAAGACCACATTACCAACGGTTAATGCTCTCGGCGATGCAGAGATTACGAGCACATTGGTAAGTCGATATATGCCTACATAAGTTAAATTATCTGTCATGATTAATCAATCTATGCACTATGCTTTGCTTAACCAATCATCGACTCTAGTTACAACTCTTAAGCCGATAATAGCTAACAGTGTTAAGACTATAGCTTAAGAGTTGGCATCGGCTGGAAGCCTGCTAGATCTAGTGCAAGACCTACCGAATTACCCTGTCTATTCGGTAGCACCAAACACGCAAAGCCCAATGGTAATGGCCATCCTAAACTATCAGTTACAACTCCGCCTCTTACCATGATGCCAACCCAACTGACCATAATACTGCCATGAGATCCTCGTACAAGTGGGGTTGTGCATTACAAAGTATGCATTGATGCCGCTAAGTTGGATGCACCAACCAACTTACGACTGTCGACTCTGTTTTACGCTTTTCTTCAATTAGTTTCAGAGTCGATTGAACCTCCTAGGCATCTGCAGTACCCTGAGCCAATTCTGCAGAGGAATATAGCTCCATACAAGGTTGTAACGTACTCAAAACACTTCATTCCATTACCAGAGCCAATTGCTAGAAAAACAACGTGGGCTATGAGTAACCTCATCAGTTCCCATTAGCTCAAGCGACCAATCAACCCAAGTTTATGCTCAAGAAGGGGCATAATGCTAATTATAAGTGTAATTGTAAATTTCTAACACTGTATCAACCAATACAGTGAATTAGCCCGATCAAATATCCACCATACTACAAGACCAATTCAGCATACAACCTAAAGGGTTGGTTATAGGCTATCGGAAGCCGTATCCTAACTACATTGATCGGATGCCTTATCGTAATTACATTAAAGTTCATGATTTTGCAAAATTCTCAAGAAATGACTCAATCATCACTTTAGAGCACATCGAATGCTTTATCGTGCAATACGGTGAAGCTGCTCAGTTTGATGGATTAAAAATTAGGTTATTCTTGTTATCTTTATTAGGAGTTGCTTTTATGTGGTTCACAAGCTTACCTCCAAATTCGGTCAATTTCTAGACTAATTTGGAAAACCGATTCTATGAATACTTTTTCTCTTGAAGTCTGGAACTTAGAATTTCTAATTTGAGCTCTATTCACTAGAAATTTGGGGAATCAGTTAAAAATTATATTAAGAGATTTAGAGAAGTGAAAAATCAATGTTTTAGTGTCGCATTGCCTGATAATCAGTTAGCTGATTTAGCCATCCAAAAATTAATTCCCCAATTGAAGGAAAAATTCGGCGGACAGGAGTTTACTGATTTAAGTTGCCTGCTACATAGGGTATCGGCTCACGAAAACTGTTTTACCGATAACAGAGGCATTAGCGATAATTTCAAAAATAATAACAATAACAAGGATAAAGATAAAGCTAAGGTCAACCTCGTCGAGTACGGCTCAAGCGATTCATCTAAAGATAACGAGGCTGAAATAAATATAGCCGAATAGGTTAAGGGGTCTAAGAAGTGCTTGGTTTGTTCCTAACTCAAGCCGACTAAAAATAAGTTAGAAATAAAATATATTTTTTATGCTTCTAAATGTGATCGTAATTTTGATCTATTGCTGTAAGAAAAGATAATACGGTTACCTGAAGGACATATTGTACCGTCGGGTGATGAAATCAAAAAGTGAAGGTATTACAAGTAGCATCATTTTGTTCTCATAATACTAATAATTGTAATATTTTTCAACAGTAGATACAATCGGCTATAGTAGATGGTCGATTCAAATTCGCAAAAGAACCGACAACGCAATTGGATGCTAATCCTTTTTTGATTAATATGGTTCAATATTTTGGAAAAGGAAAAGAGCCAATATAGGATACAGAGTCAAAAGTTGAACATCATGTTAACGCTAAGTCGAGCTCTAGTGGCAAGGAGACCCTGAAGACATGGTCAACTCACTATAAATAGAAACTAACTGTGAAGGAAGAGTTCAAGAACCGTCAAACCAAGAGTAGACTTGCAGATCGATAAGTGGTACAAGACAGAAAGAGCATCGCTACCGCATAAGCCGGCTCATAAGCCAAAGCCAGCTTTCTCCCAGTTATTAGAAAATTATGAAAGAAGGAGCAATAAGCAGTGTTATCCTACGCATCGGCTAGATAATACGTATTGGCCCAATAACTTGAAAAGGGGCATCGTTGAAAAGGCTCATCAACGATGCCCCTTTTCACAGTTCTATTGGGAGAGAGGTTCAGCTTTGATATCACCCTACACTTGTCCAATGGAGTACTATCCACACCAAGGTGACTAGCAACGACAATTGACTAAAGACAAAATATGTGAGATGATATAGGGCCATCATGATGAAATTTGTAGAAGATCAGTCCATGAAAGAATTTCTATACTGATCCAGCCGCAAATGTGATCGGAAGAGGGGTCAAGTTCTATGGCCCAGGTTAATCTGGCAAGAAAATTACGTAAGCCGATTGAATCTAAACCCTGATGGTGTCTTCCAGGGCTTAAACGATCACAATACAGATGACTTTAAAGGCTGAGGACCTAAGAGATGAGAGAGACCGAGTAGGAAAAATAAAGAGATGAAGCATTTAGTGAGCTCTGGCCAATTAAAATTGATAAAAAAGAGTAGAGGAGGAAGGAACTAGTTGAAGAAGAGTTCGATTCAGCCGATGATTTAGATTCACTCGTGATTTGGGATGATTCTCCACCTCCTATGGACATCAACATGATGTTCACCTTGGCGACCAAATTTAAAATAAGTATTTTATCGGTCAAAGAGACATTTACCCAATTGTTCTTAGGGGTTCAAGATGTAGTTTTTGAAAAGCCTCAGAACGGTCATCGGCATCTGAAGTCATTATATTTAAAAGGTTATATCAATGGCAAGCCAATATTGAGGATGCTTGTTGATGGTGGAGCAACCGCCAATCTGATACCATATAATACTTGCAAAAAGCTAGGTAAGTTTAATGATGATCTTATTAAAACTAACATGTTTTTAAATGACTTCACCGGTGATCCCACTGAAGCCAGAGGAGTTATGGTAACATAATTGATAGTTAGCAGTAAAACATTGTCGACCTTTTCTTCGTGGTTGACGCCAAGGGTAATTACAGTGTTCTACTAGGGCGAGATTGGATTCACATCAATTGTTGTGTCTCGTCGATCATGCATCAAATGCTCGTCCAATGGAATAGGGACGATGTCGAAGTGATTCAAGCTGATACATCGGCTTATATCACCATTGCGAGTTTAGATACAAATTGGCAAAATGAAGAAGCTGAGTGTATATCAAGTAAAGATCTTGATGATTGTGATTCCATCTGCATTAACAAAACAGGGTTTATTTCGATCAACGTATAACATCCCCAATTTCGGGTTCTGCTAAAAGCTAATTTAAAATTAATTAATTTCAAAATTTGGTTTTTCATCGGTGTTATATTTAACCTGGCATCCTTATCCATCCGAAATTGAAGTTTGATCCTTTACCGTCTGCAAAGTCAGAATTCCTAATTCCGGTCCTTATTCGAAATTTCACCTACATTCCAAGATGCTCTAAAAATCCCGAAACCTATTTCATTAGGGTCCAAATATTCCAAAACATTTTTAGAAATTTTCTCAAGATTTTTGGAATCTCTTTGTTATTTTATCTCTCGCGACCTTTCATGAAAATCAGTATATTCGTTCCGGAATAATCTAACTTCCAAAATTCATCAAAATTTAGTGAAACCAATTTTATTGGGTTCCAAATAATCTCTAGTATTTTTAGGAATTTTCCAGGATTTTTAGATTATTTTTCCTATTTTATTCCTCACGCTTTTGTCCCTCTATTTTTTCCAACCAATGAGAAAGCGACACGTGGCCTTTATGTTCATCTTCCTGCTCAGATCGTTGAAACTCCCAAGCCTGCCTGTACAGTTCAAGCCACACATGAATGTCTCTCTTTAACCACTCATAACTTCTCATTTCCTCCACCAAATTGAGCAAGGCTGGGTCCGTTTGAAAGATATTGACGAGGAGAATCCATTTTTAACCTTCATTAGCACTTAATCTCACCGGAATTGGATTAATTGAGTAGAAACCGAAATGCACTCAAACATCAATAACTCGGCCGTTTCTCCATGAAACGACGAGTTTCCACTTCTCAATTCGTCGTCCCGGTGTCCTCTACCCTGTGCTCACCTTGCCCCGTCGGTCCAGTGCTGTTTCCCTTTCCAAAACTCGAGAAAACCCGACGCCCGGTGTCCTCCAAAGACACCGGCGAGTCATCTCTTGCTCCGGTGAGTTTCTAGACAAACCAACTGCGTCACTTTGTGCCATTTGCCTCCGTGATCACAACCATTCAATCGGATTTAATTTTCGTTGCAGTTTGACCCCGAATTCAAGTTTGTTCGTCGTCGGTCGTCGCTCCGTTCGTCGTCGATTTCTCCCGTTTGGGTAAGATTCAATTCAATTCCTTTCACCCGTAGGCTCCCCTCGATGCTAGCTATCCCGTGCTCACCTTAGTTTCAAGAAATTTCAAGTTTTCGGGTGTTTTTGATCGTCATGCCACTGGCTCGTTTTTGTTCGTCGGTTTCGCCATCGCCGCTGTTCTTTTGCTCGCTGCCGTCGCGCCACTGGCGCTCGGGCGCTGCACTCCTCTGACCTCGGGCCGCCACCCGAGCCTTGCCGCATCCCTACGAGTGTGCCTCCAAGAGCCTCCTCACAAGACGCCCTGCATTTCCGCTGCCTGCCTCTCAGACGCCGCACCTTGGCCGCCCTCCACCCGCACGGCCACCACCGTTGTCGCTCCCCAGTACGGGCATGAAGTTTTCCCACTTTTCTTCCTTGGTCTCTCTCTCCATTGCTCCATGGCGCTGCTACTGCTCATTTCTTTTGGCATTTCTCTGTACAGGCACATGGAGAAGAGGCTTGAGTCAATGACACATGGGGTCCGCATAGAAGTGACTCAAGAGAAATCAGGAAATGCTGGAAAAAGATAGATTCCGCGGAATATTCCTCGGTTTTCCAATTTTCAGGATTTCCAAAATTCAAACGCTTATATCTTTTCCGTCCGAACTTGGATTGACTCCATTCAAATTTCTAAATTCATCTAAATTCAAGATCTTTCTGCCAGTACTAATTTTGTAATTTTTGGATTTATCCTATTTTATTTTATTCATTTGTTTGTCTTGCTTTTGCTGGCGTGAGTCAAGAGTTTGCGGATCCGCCGACGCTGTCGTTGACCCTCAAGACTTCGACGCCTCGCTAGAATCAAGGCAAGTCTCCTTGACGCATTTTGATCCCATGTTTGCAAATGTTTTACAATGTTTTGTAAACATGCATTGCTATCTTTATAACCGTATGTCAAATATAGACTGTTAGTTAGGACACTTTGCTATGTAATGCCTAATTTATATTGTGACATTTGATGGTTAGAACGGTAGTTTTGCTTAATGCAAAAATTGATTAAATGACCTACGGGTGGGATTATATCAAAAGTATGATTTAAAGTATGATTTGAGAATTGTAGCAAAGTTCTTGTCTGCTGTGATTGCAAAACAAAAATAAAATAAAAATGGTTTAGATTAGGGCGGAATGGTTTGTCGGCAAAAGGATGGAGCATCGGTTCTCGGTTTGTGAAAGCCGCCTAATCAATTTAAGGACCGACGCTTATGACCGTCCATTCTAAGCATTACCAGATAACCACATGTCAATATGGGCTCGACTGGCTGAATAATTTGTAGAAACCTAACTTAGACTCACCAGATGGTGGAATGTGGGTGCTTGGATGGAGGCAAGTCATATTTTCCCACACGGCGCAAGAGGGGGCTTCTATACTGGGCAGATGGAACCCTAATAGCGGTGAAACCTCTGCGGGTGAGTTGGGTTAGGTGTATACATTGTAAAGGCCTTGTCATGATCTCTCTGCCGGTACACCAAAGGAAGTGTATTAATCACGTGGCACTAAAGAGATGATCATGTCATGTGGGTAAAGCTGTACACCTCTGCAGAGTTAAAACTATTCGAATAGCCGTGCCTACGGTCAAGGGCAAAGTGAAGAATGCTTTCATACTGGTAGACTTGGTTTTGGTTTTAAAAATAATTGATGTTTTGTTTTGGGATTCAGGAGTGGATAGAACTCTCGGATATTTATTTGGCGGATTAAGCCAATCAGGTAGATGGAACCTGTTTTGATCATGACGGATAGAATCATGAGTTGGTTTACCTTAATCTTTTAATTGTAGTGGATAGAGCCTTTATACTAGTGATGGTGGATAGAACCTTCACTAGAATATTAAATAATTCAATGGTTAAAATAATTGTGAAAATATGCATTGTGAAAATTATTATTATGTATGGTTTGATAAAACTTGGCTTTATGCAAAAGAACCCTATTAAGCCTTTCCTTGGAAAGCCCTACATGTTGCATTTTTCGGACTTATGCGAGTACGTTTGTACTCACATGCTACACAAAAATTTTGTCATCAGAGAACTACCAGGATGCAGTTGAAGATGAAGAATTCTATACCGAGGAGTTTGATGAAGGTCGCCAGGATAACTAAGCGCGTGTTCCTAGTCGTCGCCTGTGGTGTTATTTGGATTTTATTACTTGATGTTTTATTTCTGCTGCTTTGAACTATGGTCATGTGACCAGGAGATGTAATAAATAGCCATGTGGCTGGTACTTTATATCTATGCTATTACTTCGTTCAATTCTGGTTATGATTATCACTGCTTCACTGTGTGTACTAGCAACTGATCTGGGACTAGTACAGAAATACACAGGAGATTCCGGATGGCAAATCTGGGGTCTCACAGAGGTGGTATCAGAGCCTGGACGACTGTAGGACGTGACTTAGTTCGAATGGCAAAGCTTTAAGGATTAATATTTTCATAAAAATATACTTATAAAATTTTAAGTTCCTCTGCTTCTATCTTGTCTTTCTTAGCATCTTGCTCTTATCTCATCCTTCATTTAAAAACTGGTTACTAATCTTGTCTTGTTTCAAAATTTGTAGATGCATGTGTTCACCACTTTCGCTGTGACTGAGGGTGGTTTTTGTGAGCAGCTATCTCTGATGCTCCAGGAGTTGGGATTTCCCCATCGTCCAGAATATCGATGCACCTCAGTGCCCAGCATTGGCTACAACATGTAAAAGGACTTACAAAAGTTGATCGGTAAGATTAATTATTTACCGTGATTTATTTCAAATTTGTCTAGCTATATTAGTTCATTTACCGTACTATTAAAACTAAAGGATAATCAAGATTTTGTCGGGGAAGCCAATCAATACAAAGCTTTTAAGAGCATCAAGGAATATTTGTCTAATCCGCTAGTTTTAACTGCACCTCACAAAGGTATACCATTTAAATTATATATATCGACTGAAGAAGCGACAAATTGGAGTTGTTTTGGCGCAAGAAATTGATGGTAAGGAGCGGATTATTTTCCACTTAAGCCGACAGTTGATTGATGCAGAGACCAGATACCCTTTTGTAAAAAAAACTCTCTTATCATTATATTTTGCTAGCATAAAGTTAAGGTATTATATTTTAGCATCGGCATGTAAAGTGTGTATGTTATAAAATATTTGTCAGGATAAAGGATAAAATGGATATTTCTGATCAATATCGGTTAAAAAGGAAAAGTTAAGTTAAAGATAGGATTATGGCTAACGTTAATTCAAGGATGGAATTTTATCTGTACAAAGGCCGATACGGATTATAGTTGGCAACGTATTGGAAAAGGATATGATCGGCCGAATACTCACATCTACGTTTTATTTACTTTTTCCTGTTAACTAGGAGTAGCTTTGTAATTTAGAATCTCTCTCTTATAATCCGATTTTGATCAATCAAATTGCGCATCACTGATTGTTGATCTTTCTCGATTACACCAGGTTTGGTTTTCTCCAATCTTGTTGCGCATCGCCTTTTTCAGAAAAATCTATCTTTTACTATCTAATCAGCCCTAACCGATTCTTTGGACTTATCATCACCTGTGATTTAATCGGCTTTTGGTAACTGTAAAAGGGTTTACGGCTTGATGCATCTCTTCAGTTGTATGATACTTCTGTTGTATGATACTCCAATTGGATTGCCTTCGTCGTTTGCCTAATCTCCTCAACCTTCCCAAACCCTTCCGGAACCCTAAATGCACGCTCTAGGTGCCATCCCCATTTCAATCATCTCCAAAAAGCAAACCTATATGCTTCGACAATTGCATCTCTGCAACACAAACCAGTAACATCCAATGCATGCCCGCGAGGTACACATACCTTTCCAATCAGATAGTCCCACAGAACCAGCCCAAGAACCAGCTGCTCAGTCTCACAAAAGACCTTCACGAGCAACATTGTCATCCTGGTCCTTGGCATGAACCTGAGCCAACCATCTGCCCTGAGCCAACCATCTTGCTATATATCTTCCAAATCCCCTCCAAGTCACAAACCCACCGAAACCCACACAACATTGTGCCGTAGCTAAACATCAATATCCATACCAATCCCCTTTTGCTCCATCCATAGCAATAAGAGGACCGATGTACAGATATGTTTACCCCTTTGCTCATTCGTATCCCATGTTTATTCTTCATTCGATGATTACAAGCGTAGGCGATTTGGGTAATTAGATATATTAGAGTGGACTAAGCACTGTTTGGGACAGTAATAACCACACGCGAGTGACGGCCTGATGGCATGCATGGTGTATCCGCCAGTGTCACTACCCGGCTTCCTCTTCTGGTTTTAGCCATTGCCGCGCCGCACTGCCGCTTCCCTGCAGACGGGGCTATTTCCGGCAATCTGCATCTGTCACGACTTGCTTCCCACCGATCTCCTTCCTTGTGTGGCCGTTCTGTAGCTGCTCGCTAGTCATCAACTCATCTCGCGCAGTGCAGCTTGCACTACTACAGAAATCATCATCACAGACGGTTCGTAAATGTCATCAAAGACGATTTTGTGAACCGTCAGTAACAATAAGTCTGTGATGAAGAAGATCATCAGAGACGGTTTCCCACCCGTCTGAGAAAATATATATCACAGACGGTTCTATTGATAAACCGTCGGTGATATTTAATTATCACGAGCGGTTCTCATTTTAAACCATCTGTGATATTAAATATCGCGAGCATTTCAAATCATAACTGCTCGTGATACTAACTTATCGCAGCGGTTTCAAATAAGAACCGTCTGTGATGACCTTTTTTCCCCACACCCCCTGCAGAACCTCCAGTATTTATGGTGTTGTTTGAAATTTCCATCAATATTTCTACAATGATATTTATAAAGCACAACCAGTTATAGATTTTGTAATTGAATATCTACACTTCCTATATACATTGAGGCAACGATTTGTCCGATCGAGGATAGACTTAAAATATAAACATTTGTAGCGCTTTTCTCCCTTCTTATAATAATGTTGATGGAACTGACTAATAAATCAACCAAGATCACGCAAAGATGATGAGGTGATGCAACCAGTCTGCTTGATTTAACAGCATGATGAGTGTGGATGTTTCATCCCTTCTAGGCAGAGTAATCTATGAACTCGAATGGCATGACAAATCACACACTCTAGTGTGTCGATTTGTTTGCCGCCACCTTGCCATGTCAAGGCTTGGTTGATTTATTAGTCGAGTTCCATCAACATTATCATAAGAAGGAAGAAAAAGCGCTACAAATGTTTATATTTTAAGTCTATCCCGACGGACAAATCAAGGTCTCAATGCATATAGGAAGTGTAGATATTCAATTACAACATCTATAACTCGGTCAGGTCTCGTAAATATTGATGCGTAAATACCTATGTAGATGAAAATTTGAACAACAAACCATAAATAATGGAGGTTCTCAACTAGTGTAGGAAAAACATCTAGTTGCAACAAGCAAGACATTCTTAAGTTATTGCATTCAAGATGAGCAAATATGTATTAAGGATAATATCATGTGACAATACAATGAATCGTACAAACAAGAATAACCGCAAGTTTTTGAAATATTTTCCGAATGAATACCATTTGACAATTGTACAACTCCAAAAGTTATCAGTCTGCGTGGAACGCGCCTTTTTTATTTATTACATCGGTGAGCAGGAAGTAACAAACTCTCCCTCTAATGTTGCTCAAATGGGTCTCAGTCAACACAGCTGCAACCATACTGCTATTTTTTGTATCGACGATGGTTTGCATGTTGTGGCAAACATAAAATCCACATAGGTTATTTCTCTGACCTTGCTGGTGGCACTGCAAATAAAAAATAGTTTAGTTCTAGAGTCACTATTACGGGGTTTAATATAGGATTATTGTGTATAGCGGATACCGGAAAGTTAAAATCATGCTGTAGTTTAGTCCGATCCTTCAACACTTTGAACGCTCTACGAGATTGCAAAAGGTTAGCCTAAGCCATTCCAATAGCAATATAAACTCGAACAACTTACACGACCATGTACGTTATATGCGGAGGAAACGTGATTACCTGGCCGAGTAATTTTGCGATAGGTACCAAGTCGTGGTTTCCGCCACGCGGAATCAAGGTACTTAACCCGGCTTTGTGGCTGGTTCAATTACAATTAGAACCCGCTGAAACCTACACGAGTATATCACAATGGATAATGAGCGAAGCAGAGTTGTGTGCACAGTACAAACCAAAGTATAGCATGTGGTGTAGCACTTACCTCGGGTTATGGGGTATAAGTATGAATTCTTTATCTTTTTGTGCTAGCAATGCCTCGTATCACGTATTCTCGACCATGTTTATATCTTCATTCATTGTTTGCTTTGAGACTATATGTGGGTCGAGGAAACCTATCGATTGTTTCTTCGTGTTGCTTCAAGTACCATGTATCTATATATACAAAGGCTTAATTATATATATATTGGAGGATATTTATCACTATTAGGCGAATGTAGATCGTGATAGCACACACCTACAATGTCCAAAGATCTCATGAGTGCTTGGCGTCGAGCGTCGAGATTGTGCGAGATGGAACAAGTCCGAAAAATCGACCGCAAAGAAGCCCCATCACGACTCGTTGAATAGATGTTCATACTTGAACTTAACGATACTTGTTGTGCGTTTATGCTCTAGCTTTCCAAATTTTGTTGGGTGTACCAAAATGCAATTGTTGGCAAGATATACTAAGTGAAGTTACGTTGCCTTTCGTTAGTAATGGCTCTCCTAGCTTGTATTGTTTAGCCAACTCAGCAGATGGATAGTCGATTTGTTCTTGCCTTTCTTTCTTCCGTTTGTCCTTGCCTTTCTTTGTTTTGTATGAAGCCTTCACGGGAGAGGAATGGGTAGGAAAGAAGTCAACATTATGTACATCAAGTGGAGTCTAGGCTACGACTGCTGATTTGGTAGCCAACTGATCAGACGATACAATAGGCGAATCAGATCGTTGTGGTTGTTGCATGACAGAAGGGACGACCAGGGAGATGTCGCTGCTAGGCCATTGGATGAATGTGCCAATGGCATCCCCCAGTTTCACGATCTCATCGTTTGGTGGCTTCTGTAGATCGACAATTTTGAAACTATCAAATACCCCGTCCACATTGACCTTGGTGAAACCCGACGCTATCATGGTACCGTGCACCATGGTCCCCTTAGTGGATGATACGCGATGCCCCAAGCAGCCGTAAGAGGAACGGTGCCATTGTTAATTCTCACTTGGAGATTGCACCGCGTGGCCACCTTAATGTCACATACAGGATAATTCCCGCTATGTTCATCTATGTTAGGGGCGGATGCACAGCTGCTCTTATGGATAGTGGGGCTGACTTGCGGACATACTTCTGGGGCTTGTGCAGTATTTCTTTCTTGATTGCTCAGCCTTTCCTTGAGGCTTCTTATCCTATCATAAAATTCTTCTCTCAGTTCTCCCCTCAACTCTTCTCTCAACTCTCCTCTCAACTTCTCCTCCAAATTCTTTATAAGCTTTGACTCTCGCTCGGCTTTAGTTCTCTTCTTATTTCAGTATTAGTCCGAGTTATGCAGGAATCCGCTTTCCAAGGAACAAAAACCCTTTGCCTCGTGTACGACTGTGGTGTTCCTTGTTTCCCAAGGCCATGGACGCTGCATCTTTCTCCTCTGCCTAGCAAAAGAGCCATCGCTTAGATGGTGTACTCAACGCTACCGCAAGATCCCAACAAGTTATTTCACTTATGAAGTCATGGACTAATTACGAAAATTGGTAGTTCGATTTATATATTACTGTGTGTCGAGACTTCCTCGTCATGCAGGGTTTACAAAGGAGACGGTTATGCGGAGGACGGGCAAATGACCACGCTCTTAGCGCCTCTCGCACGCTGATCTGTGATTGATGCAATGGCGAGATACCCTCCTCGCCCTTCCCCGCCCCATTGCGCTCTCTTCCCGCGTAGTCGGCAATGCCGAAGTCAATGGGGGTGAGTGTTCTTGCTCGCAAGGCCTTGTTTGCTTCACTTTGACGCATCGAATTCATCTGTCGTCTTCATCTCAACAAAACGCCGCCACGTATCCTCATCAATGAACCCATACTTAGAGTATGGAACCATATCCTTCTTGGCGAAGTCTATGAAAAGCGCAGTGCTTGAAGGTCTTCCATGCCTTTCACGCCACTAGCAAAGGCATACCGTCGCACTAGGGGAGCGGATTCTTCCGAATGTCGAACGATGAAAGAATTTCCGTCAGCAAGGTATTGCGAGTCTCAATAGTCAGCAACCTCCAGGAAGATAGCGTGATCGGAACCCGTTCCCATGCTACTATCCCGCACATATTCCGAAATGCATTCGCTGCCTTTTTTGGCTTTGTAGGGGTCCCATCCTTTGGATCGATCTCCGTAATGGTATATCGGTCTGTTGGCCTTTTGTTTGGTCCTCTTGCAGCGTGGGTCGATTTTTCTTTTGTGGGCACATCATGTCCTTCAGACGATGGATTAGAGGACGACGTCTTCTTTGTAAGTTAAAATAGTTTTAGGCGAACTAAAAGAGAAGAACAAATAAAATCAAATTAGAGTGAATAAGTTTGTGGATACCATGGCTTGTTATTAGCCTTTAAAAGAACTAGCTAACCATCCAATACTTCAAATTAACACCTCGGCACCCCACGCCCTGAATGTTACACCCTCAAGCAAAATAATTATAAAACACCGGAGAATTTTAGCAAACTGCTATCACGACGAGGTCCCGCGTGGAAGCTGAACGGAGGAGTAATGGTGAGGGAGGAGGCGCGCCTTTAGCCCACTGGCGGTGTGACGAGGAAGCCGTGATGTCTGTCGCGCGGCAAGGTGGCTAGGACGAGTCTTAGAGGAGGAGGAACACAAGAGTTGAGGCAATTTTCTTATTATCCCAAAGGTAAGTGCTTAGCCCTCTTAAATAGAGAGAGCCCCTAACAGTATAAGGTAACAACTACTATATGGAAGGAAATATCTTAACAAACAAGGAAACTAATAGATTAATTCCAACTAATATCGATTGAAATCGAGCTATTCCTTATCACGACTCTAAACCGAATTCCCGAAGATCGGGGTTGGTATTCTTCTTGCGCCGTACCATCGTAAGGCCCCACATGACAAAAACAAGTGAACTACGAGGTTGCCGAACTTAATAAAAATTTCGGCAGCACCTCCCCTAAAACTAGGACATCCACATAGCGGACAAGCAGAAGAATACATATTTCAAAAACAACAAAAATAACATAAACAATATAATGCTTATGATAAGATCACGAGAATAAGAGGAAGATTTTATTGATTATTCCATATAACAATATAAATAACAACACAATTCTTGATCAATCGAAATGACATGTATGTCAAGTGACAAAGATAAAAGCAATATAATATCATTCACATATAGAATCATGTCTTTCTTGGCAATATGGTGTTAATTAAGTGTGATCGCTCTCGGTTTGTTGGGTTTGGATGATGATAAGAATCTTATACAATTACAAATAGGCTAATAAATTATTTAGTGAATGGGGCCTTGAACCCTTACCACCTTAGCATGCACTATAAAGAGTTGTTTTAGCAATTTACTATTAAAATGTCTAGAATCGATTGATGCAGTATCATGTAAAGCAAATTCATCAACCGATCAGAATGCATAAGTCAAGATCAAGGCTAAATGTACTTGCCCAAGCAAACAAAGGATGTCGAACTTAATAAAAATTTCGGCAGCACCTCCCCTAAAACTAGGACATCCACACAGCAGACAAGCAGAAGAATTAAGCAGACAATAAGTATGAATAGATTCTAGAACAATACAGAAACTAGATAAACAAACAGACAGGAGATAAACAATCACTGAATCCACTGATAAAGTCTAGGCCAATAGATAAACATGATTACAGATTGAACAACTAACCTTTGAGCAATAAAATTTATCTATTCTACAGAACACAGTAGTGGCAATAACACTGACAGAAGTAAGCCAACAAGTCAACAATAGCAACTACTGATCAGATTATCAAGCAGTAATTGAAACAACACTTTCTAGAATGTAGTTCTACAAGTTCAAGGCCCAAATCACAGAATAATTGTTCTGATCATATATAACCCAAAATCATCATAGAGTAGTACCAATCACCCATGAGAAAGAAAAGAAAGAAAGAAAGATGCTAAGACATTTACGATAGAAACAAGACCGATTGCTGCTCGAAGAGAAACTAGGCACGACGATGGGAGCACGTCGGCTGAGGTCACCGAGGGGAGGACACCGAGGGGGAGCACGTCGCTGCGGGGGAGGACGACGATGGGGAGCACGTCGATGCCGGGGAGGACGCCTGGGGAGGACGCCGGAGGGGGAGCTTGCCAGGAAGCACGTCGCCGAGGGGGAGGCCGCCAGGGAGACAAAATGTCACAAAGGGTTAGGGTTTGGCCAGCTGAATGAGGCTGCTTGAGGAGAGATATATATAGGAGAGTACATCACAGCGATTCTAAAAGAGAACCGAGTATGATGTAGTTATCCTGAGCAGTTCTATAACATAACACTCTGTGATGTTAAGTTATCACAGAGCGGTTATATAATCGAACCGCTCGTGATAGTTAACATCCTGCATCGTTATTATAGAACCGTCTGATATATACTTGACACCGACATTCACCGAGGTTGAAGATCGATTCTTGTTCGCGGTCTCTTGTATGTGATCATTGAATTTTTATTGATAGTTTTCATTAGATCGGTAAAAGCTTGTTGATGCATTGCAACAATATTCCTGTTCGGTCATACTCACGATTAGACTATTATCGATAATCTGAATTTGTCTTCGATGTATGATTAAGTGAGTTAGCTTATTCACACTACTAGTAAACTGATCACTTTGTTGTATCTTCTCGGGAAAGTTGTCTTTAACGAGAATATAGACTCTTCGCTACGAACTTAATCTAGCAAGAAGAACCTTAATTTCGGTGAATCTTATTATTATCAATTCTTGATGTGCATGTTTAAGGCGGTAAGGGTTTGAGGCCTTATTCACTCAATAAATTGTTTGCCCATTTGTGATTGAAGTGGAGATTCTAATCCTCAATTCAAACCCTAAAATCTGAGAGCAATCACATACAACTATTTCTATATTGCCAAAGTAGACATGATTATGTTCTTGTTTGCCATAGTCTACATAATTTATTTCTTTTCATCAATTATGTCTGAATGGCCATCTTTGAATCATGTATTTGGAATCATATTGATATTAATTAATAAATACTTGCTCTTATACTCGCATCTTTTCCATCAATCCAGATGCTTCACAAGCTACTTACAAAGATCATCACAATCCTATATACATAATTCAGATGCTTCACAAGCTACTAATTACAAAGATCATCACAATCATATGTAAAAAGCATGATGGGTCGTATCATCTTTACAATAGCATTAATGTAATATTATTACAAATGAAAATTAGTAAACATGATGACAATGCACCCTTCTCATAACTACTCCACCACATACTTATTCTTTTGTATGAAAATTAGCCCTTCATGATGATCGACGCGTGTGTAGCTTGCTTCCTCGTGTTGTTCTTCTGGGACCAGGATGTCATTTTCAATAGGTGGCAACTCATCAAATTGATTGTACTCTTCCTCATCGACTACATTCTCAACTCGACAATTCTCCTTTTCCCTGAAGAACTACGTGGCGCTTCTTGTTGACTCGCCTTGGGTTACATAGAAGACTTGAACAACTTGTTTAGCGAGTACTGAATGGTTCATCTTGGTATCAAACACGTTAAAGGTCCACGATGGTGATGCCATTTTGTCAACCTTCACGTCTTTGGAGGTGGACCCAACGGCACGAAATAGGGAATCTTGAAAAGTACATAGTCGAGCTCCCATATCTCCTCTATGAACCCATAGTAGGAGCTCCTCGTCAACCCAGTGTATTATTAAATGCATCTATCACGGACACCTGCTACGGTTTGTGCTCTTCATATCACGATGATCTCGTGTAAAATGTGTACCCATTTAAGTCATATCCTTTCCACGTGACAAGCTGTAAAGTTGGTCATTTTGCCAACCATGTCGTCGTGTCATCCGACGAGCTCCGGTGATAGGTCGCTCCTTCAACCATTTGTTGAACCGATGGTTATCTTGTCTCGTTATTCAAGACTCTGCCGTCTTTGGATTCTCTTGCCTTAGCCATTGCTTGTGCTTTCGGCGATATAGGCGGACACTACTGACCATGTGTTGCAAAACCGTGAAATGGGCTCAAGCATACGCGAACCGAATCGAGCGTGATTGCTTTCCTTCCGATGGTCGATACACTGGAGCCTCCTCATGGCGAGATCGAGGCACACCTATCGGTTCGACACGGCCATGTAATCGGCGCTGAACTTCGACGGTCTCTTCGCTTGCATAACCTTCGACAATGCTACCCTCCGGACGAGATCGATTCCAGATGTAAGACTTGAGAATTCCATGTACCTCTCGAGCGGGTACATGCTACGTAGGAATCTTGGCCAAGATATCTTTATCTCTGTCACAAGGTGAACAATGAGATGGACCATGATATCGAAAAATGATGGAGGAAAATACATGTCAAGATTACATAGAGTCATCACCATCTCGACTTGCAGAGCATCTAGTCGCCGGGATCGATGACCTTACGAGCGATTGTGTTAAAGAAATAACCTGACCTAGTGATTGTCTCTCGGATCTTGGCCGGCAAAATACTTCTAATTGCGATAGGGAGCATCGTGTCATCAAGACATGACAATCATGAGACTTCATGCGGTTAATTTCAAATCTTCCAACTAAACAAGTCTCTTCATGTTGGAGGAATGAATCGGATGGAACTTTCACACCATGCAAGCATTGGTACAGATTCTTCTTCGGCCTTTGACAGAGTATAACAAGGAGTTCCAAGCACGCGTCGGCCTTTATCGCCTCTTTCGGTGCTAACTCGTGTCTTATGCCCATATCGACCAAGTCAAGCCGCATGTTGATACCATCCTTTGTTTTACCCTTAATGTTGAGTAAGAGACCAATCACAATGTCACGAGACATTCTTCTCTCGTGCATGACATCGATGCAAATGGCAAACTTCTAGGTGCTCCCAAGAAGGTAGGTCCTGAATTATTGATCTCTTCTTCCACATGCTCTTTTCACGGGTACTTGATTTACGTCCCTTTCCATACGCAACATCTAAATCCTTAACAATGTCATGAACATCTCTCCCGCCAAACGCCTTGGAGCTGAACCATTTCGTTCCTTCCATCGAAAAGTTGCTTCATCTTGTGATATGGGTGATTCCTCAGAAGGAACCTACGGTGACGCATGTACATGGTTTTGCGGGAGTGATTCACCATAAACTCTCGGTATCATCTAAGCGATGAGTCGGAGCTTTGGTTCCTTTTGTACTGCGGCACAGCAGTTAGCAAGGGGGGGTAATCATTTATGGTGTAGAACAATAAGCGATTACAAAGTAAAGTTCTCTCGTTTGTAAGATCCCATACGTGTACCCAGAACCCACGTTGTTTTTAGATCTTCCACCAATGGAGCTAGGTACACATCAATATCGTTCCCAGTTGTTTCGGTTCTTGGATAAGCATGAGACAACAAAATGTACATCCGCTTCATACACAACCAAGGAGGAAGGTTGTAGATACTGAGATCTGGGCCAAGTGCTATCTGCCTTTGCTTCATGTTACCGTAAGGATTCATTCCATCTATACTCAATCCAAACCTTATATTTCTCGGATTACGATCGAATTCTTGAAAGCTCTATCGATGTTTCTCCACTAGATGGAATCAGCAGGTGCCTTAGCATTCCATCAATCTTCACGCTCCTCAAAGTGCCAGCGCAGCAGTTTTACCTCTTTTGGGTTCGCAAAGAAACGCTTCAAGCGGGAATTACAGTGATACCATGCCACCTTAGCAGGAGGTCCTTTTTCACCGCAATACTCTGCCATCATCATCTGAATGACTCTTACGCTTGTACTAGGATGCGTTGTTACACACGGACATATATGCAAGTTTGTGTACTCTTTGCGGATGCAGGATCAAATCGTTTGGACATGCATGTATTCTTTCTACTTCCATTCCCAAGGGACAAAGAACTTTCTTGGCTTTGTAGATGGTTGTCGCAACTTCGCTTCCCTTTGGAAGCATGTCCGCTAATAGACGTATATTATTGTGGAAACTCTTGTCGGACCAACCGCTGCTTGCCTTCAATTTGAGTAGTTCAAGCACGGATGATAACCTTGTGTATTTCAACTTGCACCCTGCGAACAAAAGTTTCTCCGAGTCCTCCATCAAGCCCTGAAACTTTCCATATTCCCTGTCATCAAGGTTTCCTTTTGCATCGCACAGCATCTGATCCAAATTGTCATCCTGCAACATGTCCTCATCGGAAGCACAGTCAATATGATCATCCGATATATCATTGACTTCGTCGACGATATTAACACTACTTGTTGCTTCCTCATATATATGCTCTTCGCTATGACCGTCCAACATGTATAGCCCTTTTGAAACCCTCAAAATCAAGTGTGCTTCGATCTGCTGAGTTTCGAAACATCTTCAGATTTTCGCAATTAAGGTACTCAACACTCGTACGGTTCTCAGCATACATCTAGCTTCGATCCAGCTACGCTAACATGTAACACTTAGTGTTAAATATTAAGTGCACTAGGTGTAGTGCGTATGCACACATTCTTAAACTAATTATGCAATTACATACCTTAATTACATCACAAAGAAATAATTAACACAATTCAAATTAATCTTCAATATAATAATGAAATTAGAACCCATTACTAATCTTAGATCATCAAAAGACTTGAATTGATCTATAAGCTAGATCTATACAATCTTTAAATTCTATCCTTAACAAGCTAGCTAGCTACATCATGATCGAATATAATATTATGCAAATAGAACCATTACTAGCTAACCTTAGATCAAACAACCAACATATGGTTCTACAAGCTAGATCTAAAAAAATCATCAAATTCCAAGCTAGATGTTGAATATAATGCAATTAAAACACATTACTAACCAAATATCACAAACAACATATGGATCCAGCTACAAGCTAGATCTAATCAAACAATCTTTAAATTAATTCTCTCATAACCAACCTACACTACAAGAAAAGTGATTTTTAATGACGGTCCAAACTCGTCATCATTAGTCCCGAAATCGTCATTGTAGGTTTTTTATGACGCATTTATGATGAAATTCAACTTGTCATAGTAGGTGCGTCATAGAAAGTTTTCAATGACGAATTACTTTTTTCCGTCATAAAAAATCAACTTTTCTGTGACGAATTATATTTTCGTCAACGAAGAGATCATTTCTATGATGAATATAATCGTCATTAATTGTACCCAAAACGTCATGAAAAACATCAAATTCGTCATAAAAGAGCACTCCGATCGGCCAAAAATGAGCGTTGACCATTTTATTTATGACGAAATTGTAAATCCTGATTGTTGCCACGTGGACATGCATTTTCGTCATTGAGCGGTGCGATTGCCGCGTCAAATAGCCACGATGTGAGGTGGCGTGCACGTGTTGTGACGCAAATGTTTCGTCATAGATGAGTGCCGCGTGGACATGCATTTTGTCATTGAATAGTCTAGTGCCGCGTCGGCTGACCCACGATGTGAGGTGACATGGCGCGGTTAGGCGCAAATGTTTCGTCATAGATGAGTGCCACGTGGACATGCATTTTCGTCATTGAATAGTCTATTGCCACGTCGCCACCACGATGTGAGGTGGCGTGCACGTGTTGTGACGCAAATGTTTCGTCACTGATGAGTGCCACGTGGACTTGCATTTTCGTCATGGAAGTAATAGTCTGTCATTTTTTGTGATGAATAATTTCGGCACATGTGATCCATTTTGACCACAACACACAATACATGTCGACACAAAGACACAATATTTTACGAGACCAATACATTGCACAGAGCATCACAAATCACAGAGCATCACAAATTAACCACATATACATTAAGAGTCACAAGATTTAACGTTAGTACCACACTTGAAGCTATTGAAAATAAATCCATAGGTCACAAAGTTATTTTCGATTACCTAAACTCACAAGTACCGACCATACAAAATCAGTATCCATGCAAAATAAGTGAACAAGTTCATAAACTCACTAGTTGTCTTCACTCACCATTACGCATGAGACGGCGAATAATTGCATCATTCTCCTCTTGCCTCTTCTTTAAATCCTCCATTTCCTTTTGGGTTTTGATCGATTGCTTCATCGATGCTTGTGCTTTTAGCTTCAAGTCTTCTACTTCTTCTTCTTCTTTGCTCAACGGTCTGTCGAAGTTCAATTGCTCCTCGTCTCTCCTCCTTAAGTTTGTTCCTCAAGAGCTTGTTGTTTGGAGTCCTTTGCGAGTTCGAATTGGAAGAATTTAAGCCAACATTCTTCAAGAATTTGCTTTGGTGGCGCTACTTTGAGACGTAACCTTGTCAACAATCTCGGTAGTAGACATTGTTGGTGAATTCTCTACATCGAGCACCATCATAGCTTCCATCTCGACCTAAGACATAAAACATAACAGAATCAATAGTGATAACAGAATAAAAGGCTTATACAAAGAAAACATTCATCCAAATAGAGCAGACACAAACAAAGGTAACCTCTGTTGATTACTTGAAAAATCACTAAATTTGCTATCATAAAATACAAGTGGTGAGAAGAACACTAATGGCTACTACATTCTCACGAGGAAAAGTGCAAGGTACATGGCAATCTGCATACGATGCATAGACAAAAGGCAAAGAGCCTAAAGCAAGACCTTAAATGAACATGGTAAATAGAAATGAGATTGCAATGATGTTGGTGCAGCACCTCTATTAAACATTATGTGCTTACAAGTTTCTTTGCAATATGCAAGGTCATGTCATGTCGGGTTTGAGATAGAAGAACTTCAAGCGGCTACAAATGAACTCACACTAGTACATAATGGATTGGGGATATCGAGACTTCAGAAGGGGGCAACATGGTAATAATGAGTTTATGGCCATTGGGGTTTTCCATACTGACTATTCTAGCTAGATATTGAATTGGATGCATGCATGCAACTAGAACTCATTACTAACCTTAGATCACCAAAATCAAATGAATCTAATATCACCCTTTAAAATCAATGGCCTTCTTTCACAAAATCGCCTCACTCCCACAGCCGCCAGTCTTAGGATAGAAACCAAAACCCTATAAACGAAGTGGCTGGAGGCTCTGTTTATACGTGAGATATCACAGACGGTTTTATATTACAGCTGTCTGTGATGTAAGAAATATCACGACGGTTTCTAAATATAACAATGCGTAATGACTCTCAGAGATATTATAGACGGTTGTGTTATACAACCGTCTGTGATTTCACAGACGGTTTTACTTAGAAACCGCTCGTAATGAGTAATCTTGTAGCCATCACGCAGGCGGTTATATTTAAAGCTGTTGTGATATTCCTTACATCACAGAGCGTTGTAATATAAACGCTCGTGATATCTACACTGACGGTTTGAGTACATAACCGTCTGTTATGTTCCATATCACAGACGGTTTTTCAAAACCGTCTGTGATCACTGTAGTAGTGTTGCTCCATCTTCCTCGGCCATGGCTGGCCGTGGTCTGGGGAGGAGGGAGGGTTGTTCCGGCGCTAGTGGAGTGTGGGCTCGAGGCTGATGAAGCCCCCCGGTGGTTTTGCCCTCGGGTGGGTACACGTCGCAATACCGGTGCAAGAGCGCTCGCGCCTCGGCGACACGGCTGCGGGCGTAGAAGGCGTGCATCAGCGTGTTGAGATCCGCGGTGCCAAACGCGCGCCCGGACATGGGCGGCGGAGTCGAAGCAGGCGACGATGACATTGAAGGACGCGCCGGCAGCGGAGGCGGAGAGCGTGGTGGAGAGGAGGACGGCGAATGCGGGCGCATGGACAGAGAGGTGCGCGTGATGGCGGGAACGCTCGAGGAAGCGGAGGATGATGGGGAGGGAATCCCCAGAGACAGGGAAGTGCGGGAGCACGAGGAGGCGGCCGAAGAGGGAGTGCGCGAGGAGCGGGAGAGGAGTGGCGTGAGGTGAGGAGTGACTGCGAGGTCGAGGAGGGCGAGTTGGAGACTTGGAGCGGCGGGGTGGATGCCAGGAGCGGTGCGCGGCGGCAAGAGAAATGCGTCTTCTATATATTACACCATCAAAGCAAGATACATACGCTGATACACCTACATCGCAGCAGAAAATACATAATCAAAGATCTACCGAAGAAATCTAATTATTAGATGATAACATACCATGATAGAGCTCGGTCAGCCTAACAAACCCATCCATGTACAGTTATTGAACACCAGAGGTCACATACTCACGTTTAGAGGTGCAATCAAAGCAGATGCGAATGGATGTTGTCTATCATGTATCTTATTATGTATTTTTTTATCTCAAAGTCGGACATGGATAGTGTTCTCGAAGTCGAATACGGATAGTATTAGATAGTTATTTCTTCATTCCGTATTTACTCTGCAAGACTTCGGTTGGACAGACAAAAATTATCCACTTCTTTTGTACTCTACCCAGGTGAGAGTAAACACGGAGAGACTAATCGCCCGAGATGTCAAAAGAAGAGCACTCTGTATTCCTTGCCTGCCAATCCACCTATCTTTTATTATGTTCTTAAGTGAAGTCACTCATTTGCCACTTCCACATTCGCTTCACAAGTTTTTGATCGATCGGTCGGATGTAAATTATCTGCTCTGTTTGCACCCTACTCACGTTGCAGCGAATCCACCGTAGTCACCGTTCCAGATTATAATAACCATCATACTACCAATACGCCAAATCACCACATGCCGTTAATGATAATTTAGAGATCGTCAACACAAGACTGAAATGTACAAACACATCTTATCAAGCTCTTTCGCAGGTCACCTCCAGTCACTCAAGAGGTAAATCTACTAAGTGCACAGGATCACAAGTTACAAATCCGTTGGCATGCACACACTTTTATAATAAGAGTCTTTATCATCTTTAAGAAGTATAAGTACCTCCTCTTTAAATTACACTTAAACTTTTGGTATCTTTGCCTCTTAAAATTTTTGGTAACTTTTGATGCTAACTCAATAGATAGCTTAGTACCCACGTAAGAATGGTAAAAAATCTCCACATAATACCAGGCTAATAATGCACAAGCTTCAGCATGAAACTGCATTTATTCTCCCCTTCCAGCAGGCAGCAGCCAGAACACTAACCAAATTTTAACACAAGCACTAGCAAGTGACACCAGCTTGGTGTGTCTACTCTCTAGACAAATACTGCAGTTACTGAACATTCGGCGACAGAACTACTAGAACGACTGAACGAAGGAAACATCTAAAACAGAACATACAAATTAGGACAAAACGATCATCACTACAAAATAAAAGGCCTGATTCTTCTCCTTTACTAGCTAGGTGGCTCTTGGTGTAGGTGATCGTACTACTTCCCTTTATTTAGGAATTGCCGCCTTCTTTTTCTTGCTTTAATTTTCTTCTCTTGGAGGCCCTCCGTCAACCCCTGGAGGGCCACGTCGGCGTCCTCGCTCCTCAGCAGCATCTCTGACACCTCGGTCGGCTTCACCTCCACCTCTGCTCCCTGGTTGGCATTCAGACGTACGTGTACAGCAGATTGGTCAGAACTCAGAAGACATACTTGGTTGGCGCCGACTGTTGCTTGTGCTTCTTGGAGCCTTCCCTCGATTTAGCGCTGAAGCAGCGGTCGATGTCCTCGATGACGAGGATGGACTTGTTGAGCATGGCGGTGAGCAGGTTCTGCAGCCAAGAGTTGGAGCTCACTGTCAGCACACCATCTACGCATACAGAGTCTGAAGAATGGATGGACGCTGAGGAACCAGGTCTGAAGACGGAAGGCGCGAAAGCAAGATCGGAGCAAGTCGGCCCAGTCACGAAAACAAAACGAGTCCGGAAGCCCAACCCACACATCAGCAGCCCAGAATGGGTCAGCAAGTAGGAAGAAGTCTTTGCTAGCGCGAATGGCGGTAATGAGCGGTGTGCGTTGTGAGATGAGGGTTATCTAGAACCTGTATAAGTCGAGTTAGGGCAGAGGGGGAAAGGAGGCGGCGAGTTGGTGGTGTTTTGTCGTGTGTCTCTGGCGGCGATTTGGCGGCGGGGAGAAACTCTTCTTGTTCCTCCATCCACGGAAACATTCCTTTTACTTGTTCATCCAATACACCCAGATACTTTACTCTATACTGGTTCCTTTCTCGGTATTTGAGTTAAGATACCTCACATCTGGTATCAGAGCGAGGTTGCAGCAATGGCGCAAGACAGGGCTGAAGCAATGGCACCGCCTCGAGTTGAAGATCCGTTGACAGCGATCTTGGCCAAATTGGAGGAAAATAGCAAGAAGGAAGAGGAGACTCGGTCCATAGTTGCTGATGTGCATCAGTACATCCGCCGATTCGACGATTCACTGCGGAAGCTAACGGAAGAGCACGAGCAAATTAAGGCCTGGAAGCCGAAGGTGGAGAACCAGGTGACCAAGTTGCATACCACCGTGGTCGATCGGAAGCAGCAGATGGGCCAACTCTTGCCGCGGATTTCCCTCGACGCCGCCAAGTCCAAGGAAGGAAATAGAACGCCTTCTTCTGCCTACCTGGAAGAATCGCCGGTTGCGGCGGCGTTCGGGCAAAAAGGCCAACGCGATCCTCATCCTCACCGGAGTGTGGGCGCTAGGGCTGGCGATGCCCTGGTGCCTCCTCCGGTCACAGGTATCAATCTTCATACTACTGGTGCTCAGCGTCATTACCAATCCAGTCCGTTATCAGCCGCTACTTTTTCGTCAATGGCTCAGAATCTGGGAGCAAATTTACCCCGAATTAATTTACCCACCCTTGATGGTTCTAACCCAAAATTATGGAAGAAATGCTGTGATCATTTCTTTGAATTCTATGTAGTTCCAGAGGAAATGTGGATCAGTTTGGTTACCTTGAATTTTGAGAGTCCAGCAATGTTTTGGCTACAATCGGTAGACAGCAAATTGTTCAATATGAGTTGGGAAGAGTTAAGTCTCGCGTTAACCAACAGATTTGGTAGAGATCAGTATGGGTCCCTGATTCGTAAATTTTTCCACAGTCATCAAACTCATAGTGTGTCCGAGTACATTGAACAATTTGATATGCTAGTGCATCACTTACTCGCTTATGGTCATACTGTCCACAATGCATTCCTTATTGATCGTGTCATTGATGGGATAAGAGATGAAATTCGTTCTGTGGTTCTTGTTCAACGTCCCATAGATCGGAATACTGCTAGTTACCTTGCCCTGTTACAGGAGGACTTTCTGAAGTCTCAACTGCGATGTGATGTTCGTCGTCTCGATGTTGCATTTTCTGGGAAGACTTTCACTGCCAACGCCGAGACCTCGATCACATATTTCTAAAGTTGCAAAGAGCTGCGGTTTGAAGACACGATTGGAGATGGTTATGATGGAGATAGCGCGAATGCCTGCCCAAGAAGATGGTACAATCTTCTCCGGTAAAGCCCCTTTATCCAGGGAATCTAAAGATGCGTGGAAGGCACTTGCTACCATCTATGACAACGTTCTGATTGTTGACAATGTGAAGTCAGCTACAAGTTTTGTTCAATTGCTTACTACAAGGTACAAAAACTTTATTCCTGCATGGGACACAGAGGTAGCTAATATTGATGTTGAACAAGAGACACCAGTTGGCCATGGAAAAGTCATATGCTTTAGCATCTACTCTGGCCATTTTGATGCGGAAGCTGATTTTGGAAATGGCAAAACATGCATTTGGGTGGATGTGCTGGATGGTGGACAGGTTGTCCTCATGGAATTTGTACCGTTTTTTGAAGATCCGTCGATCAGGAAGATTGCACACCTGTGGAACTCTTCGAGGAAAACTGATGGAGGATATTCACTTGGACTTACAAACGATAACATAGTCATGGGTGTTGTCCCAAAGGAATTACAAAATATTGGAAAGAGATCAATGAAAACCAAATTTGGTAGGAAAAAGATTCAAAAAGATGGATCTGCAGGAACAATTATGTCCATCGAGCCTGTTGATATTCTACAAAAAGAAGACAGACGACTGTGGATCAGCTATTCTTCATTAGATTCAATGAGTACCTTGAGGCTTTACAAAAGCTTGAGAAACAAGCTTGAAAGGAAGCGTTGGGCTTTTAATGGTTACTTAAGAGGTTCAATGTATGATTTCTCTGAGGTGTATCAAGCGTCCTTTTGGATACCTTCTTGAGAAAATGGAAGCAGTTGAATCCTTGTTGACCGTGCTTACGGCCGAGATTGAAAAAGTTGTTTGTTGACAATGAAAATTATTCGCCGATAAATTTCAAAGAATGTGGCTCTAAATATTACCCTGATGCAAAGTACATGAATGTCAATAGTGATACTCAGATTCGCCAAATCTTCTTTGGTGGTATAGAAAACAGAAGCAAACTTGGTGAAACTTTGCCGAAGAGTACAGCTTTTACAATGCCAAATGATGAAAATCACGCTTATAGAGGGCAAGAAGACCACGAAGGATCGCACAATTGAACTTTTCAAAGATTGTGGAAGATCTCAAAACGATCTATTCATTTGCAAGAGGTCGGCCTTGATCGCTTAGGGATGCCATTGCGCCTCTTTGTGAGATCTACTCTATTGACTCGTTAATATCCAACTTTATTCTTCCAACAAGAATGACTCATCGAAGTTTGCTGAGGCGGTATGGCTTTCTTCTTCTTGAGGATGTCGCATCTCAAGACCCCTTAGTGTCTCGGGCTTGCAATTGTCATCGGTTCAACCTTTTGCTCGAGATGTACCAAGTTGGCTACACAAAATTTATCCCTCTCGAGAAAGCGGTGCCAGCCGATCACTAGCATTCAGCTGCGAGCACTCATGAAACAAGAAGCAATAGAGCAGGTCTTGGAGATTTCGCCGACCCGAGGCGATACCGGCGTCAAAGAACCATCGTAACATCGACCAATTAATTCTGAAATTTGAACATATGTTTCAAGCACTTATCGGCGGCCTCCTCGGCGAGATTTCGATCATACTATTCTCTTTGCTTCGGAGTCCAACTGCTCAGCTTCAATTTACCATTCAATGGTAAGAAAGGCCAAGATAATTGGGATGTGGATGCATTGTCTCGCCGTCGGACCTCCATGTCGGCAACAAGGGACGACGCCGTTCTTCTGTTGCAGCAATATCTCTTAGAAAGTCTATATGGCTTGGAGCAAAGTTGTTCAGGACACGGAAAGATCCCGCTCACGATGAAGATATTGAAATCACTTTACGTAATAGCAAGCATGTCCAAAGATTTCATTCTTCAAGATTGTATCCTTCAATGCAAAGGCCGAGTGTGGAGGGGCAACAATCAAGCATTACAGCCTCTCCTATCTGAGGGCTCTTCACGATAGGCTTCCTCAAGCCAGCAAGGAGCACCTTGTCGGTCAAGGCCCATAGTCCCGATCCGGACCCGGCAATTACGATTTCTTTGCAAGTGCTCGATCGCAGGTTGTGCGCCCGGCGGAAGGGTGATTCATGTTCTCGTGCTTTGGGCTACATGGCGAAGTCTATGGACACTTGGGAAGATGGGCAAACATTGAAGATTCAATTCCCAAGAGCTTGAATTGGGGACAAGCCGGTTTTCAAGGAAGGAGGATGTCAAAGACACCATCTCATCTGATACAGAGTCCTAAGAATGGATGGACGCCGAGAACCAGTCTTCAAGATCGGAAGGCGCGAAGCAAGATCGGAGTGCAAGTCGGCCCGATCAAAAACAAAAGCGAGTCCTAAGCCCAACCCACATCATGAGCGAGTAATGGATTGACCAAGTAGGAAGAAGTCTTTCTTTGTAGCGAATAGGCGGTAATAAGCGGTGTGCGTTGTGAGATGAGTTATCTAGAACTGTATAAGTCGAGTTAGGGCGGAAGAAAGCGGCGAGTTGGTGGTGTTTTGTCGTGTCTCTGGCGCGATTTGGCCGAGGAACTCTTCTTGTTCCTCCATCGGGAACATTCCTCTTACTTGTTCATCAATACACGGATACTTTACTCTATCTTGGTTCCTTTCTCGGTATTTGAGTTAAGATACCTCATCATCAGGTATCGGGCGAGTTGCGGCAATGGCGCAAGAGCGAAATTTGAAGCAATATACGCCTCGAGTTGAAGATCCGTTGTGATGATCTTGGCCAAATTGGAGGAAAATAGCAAGAAGGAAGAGACTTCGGTCCATAGTTCTTGATGTGCATCGTATGTACATGGGTCCGGTCGATTATTGCGGAAGCTTATTGGAGGAAAACACGAGCAAATTAAGGCACAGGCGAAGGTGGAGAACCGGTGACCAAGTTGCATACCAAGTAGTGATCGATCGGGCGGCGGATGGGCCAACTCTTGCGCGGATTTCCCTCGCGCCCAAGTCAAGGAAGGAAATAGACGCCTTCTTACGCCTACGGAAGAATCGCATGGGTTGCGGCGTTAAGAACAAAAAAAACCATGATCCTCATCCTCCAGGTGTAGGCGCTAAGTGGCGATGCCACTGGTGCCTCCTCCGGTCCGCAGTATCAATCTTCATACTCACGGTGCTCGGCGTCATTACCAATCGATCCGTTATCGGTAGCTACTTTTTTAGTCAATAGCTCGAGAATGCGAGGAGCAAATTTACCCTGAATTAATTTACCCACTTGATGGTTCTAACCCAAAATTATGGAAGAAATCTTGTGATCATTTCTTTGAATTCTATGTAGTTCGAGAGGGGGCCCCGAGTCCGCATTAGGCGAAACGCCTCCCGTCGCGATCGCCTGGTCAGGTCATGGATCCCTTACTTTCGGCGGCGGGTCTTTTTGGCGAGCTCTCGCGAGATGAGGCTCGACAAGGTAACAAATGAAGTTGTCTTGTCGGCGCTCCAGACCCCCTCTTTGGGTCGGTTGTTGAGTGTGGCGGCTCCTCCAGCCTTGGCCTTCAGCATTCTCATGGGACTCCAGCGTCGGCAACACCTCGGAACCTTTCATTACACGCCTCACCGTCGTTCCCGAGTTCGACTCTGAACAGCGTCGCTGGCGTCCAGCGTCTGATGATTCTCGCTCATTGGCGAGACTTCGGCCTTCCCCGACGTCTGCCAAAGCGTCAGCGGAGTCGAGGCGTCTGCGGTACCTTCAGTGATGCGACCCTCTCGTCGCAACCGTCGAGTCGTGGAGCGGGACCGCGAAGTGATCAAAGTCCGCATGCGGCGTGAAAAAATCTTCCCAGCGCCCCCATCGGCCTATGACGGTTCTTGTGGCGATAACTCCGGCGGCCTTAAATCGGGTGCGGTGGCGGATCGTTTAAGCCGCGCTTTGATTGAAGCGATTGAGCGGGGCGAAAAAACCGGGCGAATTCCTCTCGATCTACACCAACGCTCCCTAGGCTGCGGGAGGTGGCGAATGCGTGATGGCCAATTACCTCCTCTCACCGTCTTGGGCGGTCTTGCCGTCTGGCTCTTCAACCAAAAACCGGTACTTTCCCTCGTGGCGCCAAATCGGGCGCCCTCCGCTCAATTTCCAAAACTTCTGGCGGCTTTGCGAGAAAGGACTGGACCCGGTGATTCGGAAAGAGGAACCACTCCAGCGACTTTGTGCGGCGGTTCATTCGCACGAGAATCGATTCCTAGTGTGTCGATGATGGCGGTAATCAAGGTCTTCAAGTTGGATGTCGCGATCGATGCCTCCTTGAAGACTTGGAATCACGGCAAGGCTTCTGTCGTCGGACTCTTTCGCATAATGAGCGCTTCTGTGAGACGCGGATAGCGATGCTGCTGGAGCATGTGATTATGACCATGCATGGCTCGGCGTCAGCTCGGGTAGCGAGGCCTTGAGCGTCAAAGTCCGAAACCAAGGCTCGTGGCCCAAGAAGGAAGAGGACCATAAGCCTTGATGGTGGTCTGCCCAATGCTTGCATCTCGGCAGACGATGTGCATGAGGTTATGGAAGTCGGGACTCGGCTCGGCAAACCAACCAACCGACCCTGGCCCAGTATGGCAGGCCTCGGCAAGGTGGCCGTCGGTCTGGAGGTCATTGACAGTGAAAGGCCGCCCTAAGGCTCGAGTAGGTCTCGGTTCGATGAAGGTAAATTATGCTGCTTTCCACGGGACTCAGGGTCACGACTGCTGGAGGCTGCAGGGGCTGTGAGCCAGCTTCGACACCTTCTCGGACGGGCGTGGAGATGCCGCGCTCGAAGGAAGGAGATGAGCAGAAAAATTAAACTCTTGGCGAAGACGGGCCGACCTCGACACGGACTTCGGCAAAGGTGACCGCCGGATCGATGTCATCTTCAGCGGCTCGTCGGCGTTTCAGTCCCGACGTGAGATCAAGGAAGCGGTGCGTGTGGTCTACGAGCCACTGCGGAACATCGATGGACCCGACCTGCCGTGGTGGTAGGCGTTCACCTTCACGTCGGAGGATGCCCCCAAGGTATGTCTAGAGATTTCAAGGCCTTGGTTGCGTGACCGAACCATAAATAATACCGGCGAGTCGAGCGGGTTATTGTCGATGGGAGTAGTTCCTCAACTTGCTACTAGCTAGTAGCATTTGGACGGAATCTGAGATCCCGGTCGAAGGTCAAGGATATCGCGATCCCTTTCTTGAGGATTGTCTTGGGAAAGCTTCGACCACCTTTAGGGACGGTGGTTTTACGAGTCACATTTGGTGCCTCGAATAATTTTACATTGAGCTGGGTTTACTTTAGAGGTGGTCGAGGATCTCCCTAGCGCCATCTCTCAGGCGCATGACTCTGGTCAAGTTTATGGCGACCAATCACTATGGCCACCGTTGCATGAAGCTCCCGGGACCAGGCGGCATCATTACTGGTCGCGTGGCGACCTCCTCAAGGCGGCCTGCGGTTGCAATTCAAACTCGGCCCTCGCCGTCGTCATGTTGCCTCAGCGAGGCCCGCTTGGCGACCACAAGTTACCACGTCGGAAGCGATCATCGGCCGGTGGGGCTACAAAAGGCCGATACCAGGAGGAGTTCATCTAGGTGTGTCACATCTCGGCGAGTTGAGTTCCAAATAGGAACTCGAGCTCGTCACCTTCCTCCACGCCAACAAAGGTATATTTGGCAGGGCCGGTGATATGCGGGTGTCAGAGGGTGGTCGAGCACAAGCTCCAGTGAGACATTGCTGGCTGCACAATACCAAAAGTTGAGGCGTTTATCACCGAGAGAAGGTCGCCATCATTAGAAAAACCTTGACAAGCTCACGAAGGCGGGGTTCATCAGGAGATCGACTACTCAGTGGTTGGCTAACTTGGTCATCGTCTAGAAAGAAGAGGCGAAAGAAGTGGAGAATGTGCGTGGACCATACGAGGTTTAAATTCGGCGTGCGAAGGACAACTTCCACTCCCGGCGCGCCGACGGATCATCGACTCCACCGTGAATGCCAAGATGTTAAGCTTCTGGGCGCTTACTCGGGATACCACCGGATCAAGTGGCGGTTGAAGATGAAACAAGACATCATTCATCACGCCCGTTCGGGACCTCTTGCTACGACCATGTCGTTTGGTCTCTCATGCATGGCCACGACCTTCGGCGCTGATGACCAAAGGCGTTTGAGCCTCGGATTAGCGCAACCTCGAGGTCTCGTGGGCGACATCATCGTCAAAAGCTCTTCAAGGCGACAACGTTCGACCTTGGAAGAAACTTCCATGACTGAACAAGCACAACATCAAGCTCAACAGGAGAAGTGTGTGTTCGGTGCGGCGAGAAAGTGCTCGGCTACATGATCGGGGGCTCGGTCGGCCCAAACCGGAGAAGATAAAGGCAATTGAAGATGTTTTGGACCTCCGGTGAAAGCAGTCTGATGCCTCCTGCGGCCCGTGTGGCGTAGCTCTTAGCCAGTTCATTTCAAGGCTCGGCGGCGTGGGTTGCCATTCTTCGAGGCCCTGCGCCAAGCAGAGACCTTCGAATGGACACGAGTCTGACGATGGATTCGATGACTTGGCGTACCTCTCGAGCCCACCTTTGCTCTAACTCTACGGCAGAGCGGTAATTGCTGCTCTACCTTACAGCCTACACGCCCATTTGTCGATCTTTATCTGGTGGCCGGCGGGAATCTGTAATGACACCGTCTACTCGTCGTGAAGTCTGCCTGACGAAGGAGGCGCTACCGCGGTCGAAGCTCTTATGCGCCCTTCTCGCCAACCGGCATAAACTCGGCATTATTTCGAGGCGCTTTCGGTGGTAGATTACGGCGGCTTCTGCTGGGGACATTTGAGAATCGAGCCGAATGATCGCATCGCCAAGTGGGCCATGGGTAGCAACATTCGGCGTCCGGTGATAGCTTGCGCCACGGCTTATCAAGTCGTGGTGCTTTCGCCCGACTTCATAGTCGAACAGCAGTGCCTCCGCTCCGAGCAAAGGTCGGGAAGAAAGGCCTGGATCATGTACTTTGACGGCTCGAGGTCTTTCAAGCGCTCAAATGGGATTCTCATCATTACTCGGCGGCGTCGGTGAGGTATGTGGTTACGCTTTGGATTTTTCGGTTGACTAACAACGTTCACGAATCTGAGGCTCTCTTAGCGAACTTGCGGGCACTGTAAGGCCACAGGAGTGCGTCGGTTGATAGTCTGGCTGACTCTCGGCTCGCCGTCAACCAGTTCAACGAATTATCAATGCTTGGAGACTCAATGGCCAGAAATACCTCGTCGAGGCTGCAGATGATAGAAATGGTTAGGAACACAGAGATCGTATATGTGGCGGAAGGACAACTTCGATGCAGATCTCCTCTCCAAGCTCGAATGCGTCGATGGCGAGAGTCCCTCAGCGTGATATTGGAAACCACTGGCGTCTCCTCCATTTCCGACCAAGGGTCCTCGATGCGCCTTCATCGAAGGCGCCCCATCTGGGCGAGTGATCCACGCTTTTCAGGCGGCAGGTGAGCAAATCAATGAACGGTGATGGCGAGATCAGCGGCAAGGCGAGCTCCTATAAGCTCATGGGCGGCAAGCTTTATCGTCGGAATTTTTCGGAATCCTAACGAAGTGTGTCCGGCCGAAGGAAGGTAAGCACACCGCTACGCGACATTCACTCCGACCTATCGCGGGCACACTCTTCTTCGGGACCATGGTCGAGAAGGCTTTCCGCATAAGATTCTCTTGGCCTGACGCCGGGCGCGCACAACATTGTTAGCACACGTCGAGCTTAGTCGATTTCATGCTCAGAAGGCCGCTTCGGCTTGCCCTCACGCGCTCCAGACCATCCGCTCGGCGTGGCCATTCTCGACTTGAAATTTGGACATCCTCGGCCCCTTTACGCCAAGCAACGAGGGGAAGAATTTTTGTTAAGTGGCCGCCGATACCTTCACCAAGTGGGTCGAGCTGAACCGTCTCGACCATCACGGCTCATGGCATGGTCAAATTCTTCGTTTGTTACGTGGTGACCCGGTATGGGGTCCCGTCACGAGAATCATCTTGACGGCGAGACTCGGTTTACCAATGAAGCTGTTCGAAGTACTCACGAACGCAAACACCAAGGTATGCTATGCCTCGGTGGCCCACATGAGCGAATGGAAGCGATGGAAGCGCGCCTGACGGACCATCGTTTAAGGCGTCAAAAGTGAGTGTCGAGATGAGCTCGACGCGACATGGCGGTTACAGGTGGGCCGAGCTTCCCAGAGATCTTATGGTCTCTTCGTACCCACGACCGGTAGAACCTTGAGGTCCACACCTTTCGGCACGTGTTCGATCTTACTGGCGATCCTTCCTCCTAAGGTCACGGCCCAGGCTCTGCCAGTCGACAATCCGATCAGTCGACTTCGAGCAAACGGTCTTTGACCTTACCTGGTAAGAAGTGAATCTGATGCCGCCTGAAATCGGTACTACTGCAAGTTCTTAGCAGGACATCGTCTAGGTCGTCACGACCTAGGGAGCCACTGTTGTTGGGACTTAGCCATGAGGCGGATTGAGCGCGAGTCCAACATCAACAAGCTATCCCCACGGTGGGAGGGCCCTATAGAGTCGTTTCAGCAGATCGCGCGGGTTTCTGCAGGCTAGCGATGCCGATGGCGAAGAGCTCTCTAGCTAAATGGAACATAGACCGGCTTCGTAAATTCTATGTGTAAATCTTTTTACCTGATTTTAATAAAGCTCTTGTTCAATTGTCATGCTTGGCCTAGGTATGTCTTTTTCCTATCTTTTCCGTATTGATTTCAATTGAGCCCGGAGCCTCTGGTGTTTGTACTACTCTTGGTCGAGTCTTAGGGGCTTGCTTTTCACCCCGGTGGTGAGGAGTTCACGTATGCTTGAACCTCTTAGCGTCAACCTCTCCACAATATGCAGGTTCGAGCTAAGCTGACGGACCAAGCAGGCGTGTAGCGCAAACCATTGTCTTGGCTCGAGCGTCGCTCTGGAATCCAAGTTTTTTCCTCGTGCGACCATGTTATGCTCCCTTTTCGATCTTTCAGGACTTGGTCTTCGATGGATTTTTATCTTGCGCCCAAGGCGTTTTTGACCTTAGACCTTGAGGGCTAGATGGAAACCAAACAAGACTTTAATCTAGTCTTCTGGTAAGGCTCTTTGTTTTACAAAAGAGTGTTGCTCTAAAATTAGCCTTATTCTGGTCGGCCATTTCACTTCTTGAGCTTCTCTTTTCGAGCTCGTTGACCACTGCCCTCGAGGGCCTTCACTCTGACCTTTGGAGGGCTTCTTTGGAGTATCCTTGACTCGCGCGTTCATCTTGAAGTTGGGCGAGGCTCTCTTGCGCTTTTTGGCATATGCTTCTCTTCAAGCTCGGGATCTGGCCTCGAGTTCGAGGGCGCCTTAAATCGAAAGGGCGCACCTTTCTTTATGACCTTCTCTAGCACCTCGACCTTGGCACCTTTCGGCCTCGGCGCGCTTCTTTGGCTCAAGTTCGCCTCAAGCTCCGGGATCTTGGCCTCGAGCTCGGGGAGGCCTTTGGCCGAGAAGAGCGTCGCTCGCGGCAACCTTCTCCGGCCGACCTTAGCCCTTTCGGCCTTGGCGTCTTGGCGGCCGTAGCGCTCTTGCTCCCGGCCTTAAAACGTGCTTTCCGCTCGAAGGTCTGGCTTTGTTCGCTTCCGGCGTGTGGGCTACCTCTGCGCCCTCATTGGAGGCGGTCGTCGAAACTTCTGTGGTTTTTGCTCGAGCTCCTCCTACTGGCCTCGATGGTCCTAATGAGCTTTGGGCTTTCGGCCTCCGCGCCTCAACCATGTCCAAGGGCTCTTGGCACGGCGTGCTCTCGAAGGCCTTGCGGCCCTTAGGAGATGTTGGGGGCCCTTCCACGGCGGGAAGAGTGGCGAGATGAAAAAAAAGCAGAAATCATGCCAACATACTACAAGGTCGCGGAGGGGCCCTTACCCATGAAGCCCAGTCCTCAAAATCTTGGGTGAACTCTTGGCTTCGTCGTCGTTGGAGATCTCCTCCTCCTCGTCGCCCCTCTGGCGAGGCCGACCTCGGCTCCCGGCGCATGTGAGCCGAACCTTGATCCTCCACGCCCGGTGGCATCCGGCGTTCGCCACCCCCTGGTGGGTTCAACTTCGCCCGTGAGGGGGGCAATGTTGGTCCGACCTCCGTGGTGGTCCTTCGCCTCGGGATCGAGGGCGGGCGGATCGCCCACGATCTCTGCGGCCTTTCGGCGTCCGTGGCCGGATGCTATGGCCTCGGCCCCGAGCGGCCGGTGGCGGTCTGGGGCCTGCGGCATGGCCGTCTTGGTGGCCGGGCCCCGACCTCGGCGCCGAAACGCCGTGGTCGGGGAAACCTAAAGGCGTCGCCCGGTCCGACCATGGTGCTGGGTGCCTTCCCGGCGACCTCGGGAGGATCGACAATGGCGGGTTGGTCGTGGGCCTCCCGGTGTCAAAAGTCCTCGGCGGTTCGGGCTCGATATCCTCGGATGAGTCCCGATTCCTTGGTAGAACTTTTGGCCCGGGGCCCGGGAGGATCCGGGAAAGAAATCGGCGCCCGGCCGTGGGGGCGTGAAACCAACGAAGTCCTCCTCCCGGGACTCGGACTGCATACTGGACCAGGACCATCGTCAAGCGGGCAAGTCTCGGCGGGGGCTCAAGGTCTGCGATCAAACGGACACTAAGCGGAAAAGGGGCCAATGGCCCCAAAGCCAAGAGCTTCGTGGGTCGTCGGCCTCCCGTCTTGTCGAGGGCGGTAGTCTTGTTGCCCGCTGAGGCACTTCCTTCCGGGCTCCGGGAACGGGGCCTCGGAACTCTTGGGATCTGCATCCCGGCGGGCCTGGGGCCGGGTTTGGGCCCGGGGGCTCGAGGTCTGGCGGGCCGGCGGCTCGGCTTTCTTGGAAGAGATCGTGTCGGGCGATGATTAGGCCTGAACCCGAGCTGGGGGCGACCATGGGAACTCTTCCAGTGGCGCGGTCACCCCCTCGGCGTGGGGTCTCTTCCCCTCTGGCCTTCCAGTCTTGGGGAAGGCCTCTTCTTCCCCCTTCTTGCCCTTGGCAGGTGGGAGGCATCCTCCTTTGAATCTCGAGCGCTCTTGGTGGTTCTATGAGCATGCAAAAGTTCAAGAAAGGCCTGGTGGTGCTTTCGAGTTGGGTCTTGGTCGGGATGGCTTACCCGGCCTTTCCGGAGCCATTCTTGGGATAGGGTTTCAATGACATAGTCATCCGCGGCTTCAACATCTCGGTCATCTGGCGACCCAAAGATTCTTTTGGCGGGAAAGGACCATAAAAAAAAGATTGAGGATGGGCCCAAACAAAACATCGGTGATAAGGCTTCGGATGTACCCTCCCGGGTGGTCGGCCGCGCCCTTGGATCTCGTAGAATGGGTGCATCCTCCTCCGAAGGGACACCGGTCCATAAGTGGTTGGAATCGCCCTAACGGTGAGGCAGCGCATAAGCCTTTTGTATGGCGGTGATGGCCTCCTCGTCGACCTCGAGATCTTCCACCTCGGGTCACCTTCTTCCATTGATGGGGTTCCCTTACACCGGTTTCGGCTTCCCCCTTCTTCAAGTAGAACCATCGCTCGGGCCATGGTAGAGGGTCAGTTGGATCTTTGGGAGGGACCACTTGAGCCTCCCATTGGGAAGTAGAGGCATCCAAACCCGGGTCCTTCAGGGCGGAAGAAATTTGAATTCCGGAAGAAAGAAGCGGGAGTGGGGAGAATTCCTGAAATCCCTGCCTGGTGGGAGAAGATGGAAGGCGAAGAATAGAGTTTGGCACGGGGTTGATGAGTTGATCTCACGGTGGAAGGACGGTGATAAACTCACTCTCCGGGTCCGTGGGCCGGAAACCATCTTGCTTTCGCGAACGATCTCGTCGTCCACAGGGGTCTTGGCTCGGTCTCACCCCGGCCGCATCGTGAATGGATCAAGGACCCCAAGGTCTCGAGCTCCTTCATCCCGTCGGCGACTCGGTGCTCTTCCTAAGCGCCATAGTGATCGCGGCCGGGTTTGGTTCGAGGAGAGAGGAGCTTGTTGGGAAAAGGAAATTGGAAGATAAAAAAGCATAAATGGGAATTTTCCGGTGGTTCTTTGCGGCCTTGGGTTTATAAACCGTATCCTTTTTGAATCCGATCCGGCGTCTCAAAAAGCGGCCCATACCTTTGGGGCGCAATTAAGGCCGGGCTGGGACTCGAGCATCCCAAGTGTCCGGCCGTTCCATCCGTACCATCATGGGCTCAAAGGTGCCAGTGTGGTGGAGGTTTTGCTTTGTGGTCTCACTTGAGCCTCGGCCAAAATTGAATCTGCAAACTTTTCCTCGCCTGCGATGTGGAGGCTCGGTCGTTTCGTACTCTCTTGACCTAGAGCCTCGGGGCTAAACGGCGTGGGTGGGGCAACCCTTTGGGGTCAATGCATGGTCAGCAGGATCGGCTAAAGGCGATCCGGCATGGCCCGACCCCGACACGGGCGTTGGGCCCCGACCGGGTGTTGTTGGGCCGGGCGACCTCGAGTTTGGCGGTGAAGACCTTATCCCTTTCGACCTCGACTGAACCAGGCGTCCGTTTACTCGGATTACTAAGATCCAAGTGATTGCGTCAAAGGCGGAAATTAGGCGGCATTTAAAAGGCGATTCTGACCCACCCTTCGCCCGAAGCCACTTTCCGGGAATCTCTCTCCCGGTTCTGAGCAACATTCAGTGATTATAAAAGCCGGTCCGGGGCATGTACAAGAACGAACACACGGTTGGCCACACATAAGCGCTCAAGCTCGGCGTAAAACACTCTTGTCTCACAATTAGTGAACTCCTATGTCCTCGAAGAAAGGCGGGCGTGGGGCTATTACCCTTTGTGGGGTCTCGAACTAGTATTTTCCTTCTTCGCGGGCGCCTCACGGGCCTTAACCGTCTCGCCATTGTTGTTGGCGCTACGGGTCCCATCGTTTTAACCCCTCCACATTTCTGCGGTTGACGTCCGATCGTCGGCGGTAGGCATCATCCGTATTTGTTGCCACCATCGGGCGTGTGTGACTTCTCGCCTTCCTATGACTATGCCATAACTCCACCCCATCAACCACTCCACCCCCTGCCTCCCCTGGGCGCCTCCCTCAACCTGACATCATCCGCGGTGGCCGATGGGCGCTAATATCCCGCCCCTATCGGCGACCGCCCTGCGCCACATTGGCAGATTGGAAGATCTCCCATTACCTCCACTCAGCGGATAAGCTCAACACATCTTGAGAGGTAAGCGGTGGGGTTATATATTGACAACCAAAAAAGAAATATCTCGAATTTAGATTAAGAAATATCGAATAAGAAAGGCAACAAAAAGGAAAAAAGGGAAAAGCCCAATTTTGTGAATTAGACTCTGCTTCCTTGAAAAAAATCAATCCAATTGAAAAACCGTGATCAATACGCCGAATTGAATGTGTTAATGGGAGAAAGAAAAGCAATAAATGAGTTATGCATATTCATTTACCTCTGGCGAGATGATCTAATCCAATCTCTGAGGTGAACCGCACTTCCCTTTCGCCCTGGGTACACACATTCGGGGTGAGGATGGAAGCGGACATAACCACCAACTCTATAGAATTAGTAGAGATAAATCTTGATTGTTGAATATTGAGTTATCTTTATCAAACCTCCGTAAACTCAAAATCCATAATAAAAATGTCTCAAAAACCCTTAGGGTAATTAAGCACCATGAATACTAAGTGTGTTAAAAGTCCAAAAGGCTAATAAACAAGGAAAATGAAATAGTCAATACAAACACTTGTAGTGCAAAAAAAAGACTAAAATAGTTTTTCCTGCATCCCATGAAGCAAGATTGAGCAAACCACTAGTAGGTCGAAAAAGTACTAGAATAGTCAATTCAAACATATAGCTATCAACAAAGCGAGATGAAAAAATATGGGTTTTCAATGATTCATAAAGTTTAAGTCGTATGGGACCTCCGAAACAAATGCTCAATCATCAAATGGCATAAACCTAGATATCACGTGGTGTTAATAGATAGGAACAACTCATATCATGGATTTTTTACTCCATATAGAATATAAAATTTGGTAAACCATGCTCATTTAAAGAGTAACATATATAGTCATCATTCGTCAACCTAGCTATTGAAATTCTATGGCATGGTTAAAAACCTCCTATAAAAATACCATGATTAAAAAAAACTCGTGCTATCAATAAGTATAATGGTAAATCCTAATATTAAGCTAAGATAACTACGGCGTTGTAGTATCTCTTGGCCAAACTTTTGTACTTTAAACCTTCATTTCAAACTAACATTAGACAAAACCTTCAATCGCGATTGAGCGGTCCCCCAAAGCTTACTTGTTGAATGAGAGATCAACCTAGGGCCCCTTTTGGAGGTATAACGTCAGAAACCTTGAAACTAGTCAGGTGGTGGGATAATATAGCAAAGAGGATTTTCACGGTTGGGCCTCTCAGGGGAGATAACGACCTCGTCGGATTACACTAGCTACCAAAGATGAATTCGGGGTGTTTGCTCGGGGCCTGGGCCTCCCTTCCCCTCTACTCCTTGCAAGTGTGTTTGGTGTTATCTGGTTCCTCTAGGGCTTCGAGGCGGTTAGAGAATGATCCTCCGATCGGCAACCACTACTTGAGGAGAACCGGGGCGAACCCCAATCATTACGGGGGGTATTTATAGATGGTTACAACATTACAACATTTATTCGGAACAACGTGCCCTCTTGCTCGGCGTGGGCAAAATTGTTCCCTTACTTTCGCCATGCATAGCGTGGGCGTGTGGAACAATCGTGGCCGTCACGGTCCTTCAAGCCCTAGGCGATTAATGCCATGTGGCCGTGGTGTGCTTTCGACTTTTTGGTTATGCAGGGTCCCTTCTTTTGACACAGTGTTGGTTGTGTTCCCCGAGCAAGCATGCTCGGCGAGCAATGAAAACGGGGTAGGGCAAAGGTAGGCCCAGGGACCTTCCTTGGGGACCGTTCAAGGGTAACAATCGGCGGTTAATTGACGCGAATATCGATGGTCATCATGGGAATGCCCAATCCGAGCGGCTAGCCCAAGGCTTAAGAAATTGCGAGGCCTTGCCTTAAGCCTCGAGACCTGAAGAAGGGTTGGGACTCTGCGGCGAAGAACTCTGCGGCGTCCGGCGGCTTTTGCTCGGGAAAGGTTCTCTGACGAAACTCTTGCAGAGCAATCTGCTCGGGGATAAGAATCTTGCAGCGTAGAGCTACTGCGACATCAGAGCAATCCTGCTCGGGGACGAGAATCTTGCAGCGAAGAACTCTGCGACATCGAGCAATCTGCTTCGAGGATGGCGTCTGCGGCGAAACTACTGCGACATCAGAGCAATCTGGCAGGGAGACGGCGTGTTCTGGCGAGGCCAAGTGCATCGCACAAGGCCCAGCCAAAAATAGCGCTTTGGAACGGAGGCGAAAGGTCGCGACGGTTCCTTCTCCGCCAACCTCGCGGTCTGCTCGGCATTTTGAACCGGTGCCTTTATAGGGCGGTTTGAAAACCGCACCACCGCGCGTTAGTTCATGAACAGGCGGGAACATTTCTGGAGACTTTCTTCTTCCGCGACTCGCAGTCAAGCCTCAAAACCCTTCAACCTTCAAACTCTTTCTTCTTCCTCGTGCCCTTTCCTCGAAACTCCTTCATGGTGAAGTTCGGCCCATCCAAGATCATCGTGGAGAGGCTTCGGGTGCTCGAGACTTGAATCCTCGGCGGGCACTGGCGGATCCCTACAGCAAAAGCCCGGTGCAAGCGTGATCGCAGCGAGCTCTACACCGTCAGCGGGCCGAATGCAGAGTGAGTTCCTTGAATCGTGCTCACGCAATCGATCTGAGTCCTTCTGAATCCCAATTCTATTCTCGTCTTGACCATCTTTCGCACCTTTGTGAGGGGTTCGTGGGCATCTTGCCCACGACGAGTCTCTTTTTCCATTTCTACTCTTTGTTTTGCACCGGTGCGGCTTCTCCCACCGGCCTGCGTTTCAGTCTCGACCCAGCGTCATCTGATACCCTTCTTCTCTCTCAAGGATTCGGTGGCGGGTTGGGCCGATTCCTGGTTCTACCTGAGGAAGGTGGAGGGGACGACGCTCTGCTACTCCGGGAAGGCGGCGCCCGACCGATACCCACGCTTGCCCGTCGCGGCCAGGAGGCGGGCCTGATGGTGATCGGAGCTCACGAACATAGGGGCTCCGATGGGATATCGTCCGGACTTCCTCGAGACAGGGTGTCCCCTCGAGGAGGAGAGCACCCCTTCTTGAGATCTCCGGGGTGGGATGATCTCACCCAAAGTCCGACTCGTAAGCTTCATGATCTTGAGAACGCGTCTGCCGTATGCATCATTCATGCCCATATTGACTTCTTTTGGGTTGGTGTGACCCGGGCCCGATTAGGTGGAAAAATGGGTTGGCGAGATGTTGGCACCCGAAGGGTATGGAGCTTCGGCGGGGCAGGCGAAGCGTGCTTTCGGCGGGCGAAGTGGTAAAACGCCTTGTGATTCATGCTCGGGGAAAGCATCCAGGCTCTTGACACCTTTTGCCTTTGGCGGTGATGGTCACCACAGGCGGGTGGCCAACCTTAGGCCTGGCGGGTGGCAGGGGTACTTGTCCCGACCGCCAAGGCCAAGAATCTGAGGTCAAAAACGAGCCTCGCCACTAACCCTACTTTCGGTTGCGAAGGTGAGGAGCTCGAAAAAATCGGGGCTTGGCATTTGGAATTTGCCGGAAGGGAGGAGGGGCCGGCTCGCGCGGCTAGAGGCTCGGCCGGGAGAACTTGGAGCGCTTGCGGAGGCCGAGGCCCGGCCAGAAATGGTGGGGCCAAGGGCCAAAGGAGGAGGCCACCGAGCTTAAAGCCAAGCTCAAGCAAGTTACCTTGGCCCAGCAGACTCTTCGGGTGGGCGGTGGGCCGGGTTGAGGGGCGGATGAGGGCGAAGATGAGACGAGTGCCCCTCCTGGCTTGGGAGGGGCCAGTGGAGGCGGCCGGATGTGGAGGGCCCCTCTCTGGGAGGGATCAGCCCCACCCAGGAGGAGGGATGAGCTTGAAGGCTGCGGGCCAAAGCCCGGCCAGAGGCGATAATGAGGGCTAGCCGGAAGGTGACCTCGAACTCCGCCCTTCTCCTTTTTGCTCTTTGTTTGTTTTTTTCATCAGGTTTGGCCCCCTCTGTCACGTGGGCGTGATGCTCCTAGGGCCTCTCAGTTATGGCAAAATAGTTGGCGAGATCTTTGGTCATGCCATAGAAGAGCTCACCACGATCGCCCGGGCGGATGGGGAGGCCGTCCCCGGTGAGGTGGAGACCCGAGCTCGATGGCAACGGCGACCAAAGGTACCAGGATCATCCCACTCTGGAGGGGGGAGGAGGTTGATCTTGCGGCCTTGGGTGAAAAAGGCCCAAGAAGGCCGAGATCTCGGGCGCCCCCTGCCCGGAACAAGGTCGAAAGCCCAAGTGGACAACATGCTCGGGGCCAAATCGTTGCCCGCCCGAGTGAACCGCATGCTCGGGCGGACTCCTGCCATCCCCGGTGAACAACACTTGCGGCGGATAGTGACAAGACTCGGCGGGCGGCCATTCGAGAGGGGCGGCGTCCCCAGGCGGACTACATGCGGGGGATGGCGCATGATCCTCGGTGACTGCCCCCCTGGAAGGACCACGGAAGTCGGCCAAAGTCCGGTTGGAAGGGAAGCCGGGTTCAGGCCGTCATCGCCCGATGTGAAGCTTGCGGCTCTTTGGGGGGATGACATCGCCAAGACCTTTCGGGGCAACCTCTGCGTGCGCCTTGGCTGTGTAAGGATGCTTTCTTCTTTTTTTCCATTGGCAGTTTCTTCTTTTCGTGCCTTAGGGTGGGGCGGTGCCTGAGGTCCCTTTTCTTGTTTGGTTTGCTCGCGGGTTCTTCAAAAAGACCATGGAGGACCGTCTCCTCGATAGTTCCTCCAATTGGTCCAAAAGCGAAATACTTCACGGATCATAGGAGCTCCGGGGATAAAACTAAAAGGCTCGGGACAAGCTGGTCTTGGAGAGATCTTAAAAAGAAGAACATCCGCTAGGCGAGGAAAGATCTTTTGAGAAAAAGGGAGGAATCCGGACTGGCCGGGAGCAAGCAAGCGGCACTCCCAAGTTCTCGGGGCGGGGGGGTGGGCAGACCGCCGCGGGAGGCTGTCGAGCCTTCTGATCAAGGCAAGCGGGAGACCAACAACCTAAAAGCCCGAGACCAAGGCTCGGCGGAAGGTGATCGACCTCGAGGCCAAGATTAAAGCTGAGGCAAAAGCTCCTGCAGTAACAGAGGGCAAGCCCGGCCAAAGGGACTTTCTTTTCTTTCTTTTATTTTTTTGATGACTTTTGATGCTTTTTGGCGATGCCAATGGAGCATATATATTTTTCCCCCAAGGGTTTTGTCTTCTGTATTGTTTCCTTTGGGTCCTTCTAGGTATTTCATGCAAGTATAAGTTAGAAAACCGGGCAACGGACCAAAATAAGTGAAAAAAACTCGACATGGGTAACTAATGTCCGAAAAAGAGACAAAGATACGATCACGAGCTAGAATGAGGCACTTGGTGCGATTTTGAAAAAACGTTAGTTTGGTTCCGTTCCTACTAAGCCCCCGGGGAATGAAGGTCGTGCACCTAAGTTGCGAGCCGAGCTCGTTCGGGAGGATTAGGAAATCGTGTTGCCCCGACCAAGACATCAATTTCTCCGTGTTCGAGCATGGGCCGTCGGGGGGAGAAACGTCGAGCCCGACCCTTAAGCGCCTAGGACACATACACGATCTGCGAGCATAGTGGTTGGCGAGGAAGGGGCGTGGTTGTCCCAAGGTGTCACGATTAAAGGGTCGAGCTAAATTCGGGCCAACCAAAGGGGTGTCATTCGGCCATGTGAAAAAACTCTGCGGATCCGGGCCTTATGGGTAAGCCTCTGGGGTGAGTTTTAGTATTTGGGCGTTGGTCATGGTATCTTGTATGGTCCTTGGGCGGCCTTAGAATGAAGGCTTGGAGGCGATTGTTCTGCAGGCGTGCTGTCCCATCACCAAGATCGTGAAAAAGTATGTCCTTGTGGGAGGGTCGCCCAGGGAATGACCTTGAATGCATTCACAAAATCTTGGAGTTGAGACTTGGCGTGGGTGAGGAAAAATTTTTCTTTCTAAAAAAAACCCCGAACTGGGAATACAAAAAGAATCTGAGTTTAGACAATGAACTTGGGGTGGTCAATGTTCAAAACCATGAGCACCAAATCCTCCATTGCAGGCGGACCCCCGGGGCGCCATCGAAACGGCAAGTGAATGGACCTTCCACACAGGGGAAGCTTGTTGGCCTTTGATGTGTCTGGATTCGACATAGGCGGTCTCCAACTTGCAAGGTCCTAGGCAATCGACTTACCACCCGCGAAAAGTTCTGGTGGGCTGGGCCGCCGGGCTCTTTTGTGCGTCTCCTCAGCGAGGTCAAGGTCGAGGAGATGCTCGAGCTCTTGGTCGACGCTATCAACCAGGTGCACCCTTTGGGATCCGCGATTTGGCGGGTAGGATGGGCTCCCATAGGCGAGTTGGAAAAGGCACGCCCGCGGCTTATTGTGGTGTGGACGGACGAAGGGCGAAGAAGCTCGTCCACCCGACCGCCATGTCGGGGAGGTCTTTGACCCTCTTCTTGATCCCACGAAGGATTTGGCCATTTGCTCCTCGGCTCCATTGCTCTGTGGATGAGCCATAGAAGCGAACCTTGGTCTCGATGTCTTGGAGACGGGAACAACTCACTAGTGGGAGTGCGTTATCGTGATGAGGCGGTTGGGGACTCAAAGCGCGTTACCCGTTCTTTTGAAAAAAACCTCCTGGTTGTTGAGCGAAATGGTTGATCTGAGCTGGCCTCGATCCATAGAAAGTGTCGATGGCCACGGCAAATTACAACCCCGGACCAGGGGGGTCAGGATGTCGACCCCGGTGAAGCGCCATGAGCGGGATAGTTTGAAGGCCGTCGGGTGGTGTGCCTTTGCGGGCATGGGCGGCATGCCGAAAACGCTCGAAAGCTAAATTGTCCCAATAATATCTCAGCAGGAAGGCTTTGATCACGGCGGCAGGAAGGGGTGGGCTCCACCCTCCCTCATGGATATCTCGAAAGAAATTGCCCTCTTCAGATATGCACTTGGAGAGACTCAAGTGTCCTTTCGAATAAGGGCCCTCGACTAGCTTATATGGAAGGACCCCTTATAAGCGGGAACACTTTCGGCTTCCCTCGAAGCGTGTCCATGGGCAAAATCTTGAATGAATGGGCGTCATCTTGCACCATGCTCAAGGAGGAGGCGCTCTGCCGTCTCGGTGCCTCCTCTGCGGAGGAATGGAGACTTCTTGGGTCTCGACGCCCCCATTGGGGGCATCCGAGTGCCTCCCTCTGAGAGGAATGGAGGGCTTGTCGGATGCTCAACAAGCGCCCCGTGGTGGGCATCTGCGAGGCACCTTGGAAAGATGATCGGCGGTGTCCTTCTTGGGGATGTAAGTCGAAATTTCTAAAATCCTCCATCTTCCTCCTTCAACCAAAAGCGCCATTGGTGGTCGAACACAGATACTCCTTTTGACTTGTTTGATTACTAGCTCGAATCGCCTCTTCTGGTCGGTCTTGGACTCGAGCACCTTGGCGCGGTCAAGCCGAGGCCTTCATACTCCCGGCGTTGTTGGTTCGGAAGTGCATCGAATGACATCTTGGGTGATCCTTGAGGGGATACCCGACACCCCCCCTTTCAGCTGGGGGAATGGTCGGACCATCTTGGACCCATCGTCTTGGGGGTGGCATCGGGTTGGCCATACGCTTGTCGCGGGTCACAGGATTTTTTTTTGTCTTGCCAAAAGTGGACATGAACTCGGTGAGCTCCATAATTGCTATCCGTCCTTTCGTCTTGGTTTCTTAGGATCTTCCTAAGTGGTAAGTTGTCGAATTACGATCTTGTGACAAAATAGTTGCGACTTCCTTGAAACCCGGCCATACAAAACCACGGACCTCAAGTACCTCCTTCGCCGTGCAAGACCTCGGCGTAGTATACCGGTCTGCCCGTCTAAAGCTCCCCCCGGCAAGGGGCGCCCAAGATATAGCGAATCCTGACCTTGGTGTGTCCAAGGTGGCGGGAGGCAGTCCGCTTGCTCCTCGAAGGCGGTTAGCTTCTTCCATCCATCAAAGCCCTTGGTGCTGCGAATTTCTGAAGAAAGGCAACGCTCGTCCAAGGAAAATGAAGCGACTTCGAGCCACCATGCGTCCGGTCAAGGCCTGAACCTCCTTTACCACCTTGGGCCGCATTCTTTCAATAGCCTCGATCTTCTCGGGTTTGCCTCGATGCCTTGGCTCGATTAGATAAAAATATTGACGCTTTCACCCCAAAGACACACTTTTTGGATTAAGCTTTATTCGATGTCTTTGAGGTTACAAAATATTTCCTCGGGTCGGATCGTGACCCTTTACTTTTACTACAATGTGTTCAATACCTCCGTTTGACCTATCTAAAGGGAAGGTCTTCGTATGATTTGGAAGGTCAACGGCATTATGAAGAAGACATGGTGTAAAAGGAGCTGTCGAGCAGTGTGTGGAGTCTTCTCTTATCCCGAGGATAACGTCTGGTGATAGCGAATAGGCATCAAGAAGCTCATCACCTAGGACTCGCCGTCCGTCGACAATTTGGTCTATCGTCGGAAGAAAATTGTCTTGGGCGGGGTTTGGTGTGGTACACACATCGCCCCCCTTCTTTTTGACAATGGGGGTTTGACCATTGTTTTACTTCCGGATGAAGCGGCCTTAAGGAGCTTATCGGTTCATCCGATGATTGCTTGCTTCTCGAGAAACCCTAAGCTTGGCGCTAAATTTTTATCGGGCGAGCAGCTGCTTTGTGCTCGATTACTTCCTTGGGACTCGGGCATGTCGAGCGGTTCCCGAGCGAACAACGTCCGCGCTCCTCCGGAGGAAAATGCTTGAGCTCGAGTTCTATTTGGAATCTAATGAAGATCCCAAATGTAAAACCTTAATCGGGTCGCGTCGCTCAAAGGGACGCCTTGGTTCCTCCTCGGGTTGGAGGAAACTTTGGGCAGTCTTGGGCTCTTGGTCGGAACCCTGCTGAGGTAAGTTGCCCGACCATGTCGGCGACTTCTCGCCATATTTCGGGGACGCCCTATGGTCCCTCGATGGCGATAACCCCTTCGGACAGGGGACCTTGGACATTGGTAAGCATGATCGCGTGGCGGCCATGAACTTAGAAGGAAGGCCTCCAGGGATGGCATTGTAGGCCAACAGAAGTCAACGACCTCGAAGGTGACTATCCCGATCCGTGGTTGTTGAGGCTCCCGAACATCACGGGCAAGACGAGATTTCAAGCCAAGAGGCTTGATCGAGGTGCCCGAGACGCATTCGAAGAAACAGGACGGTTATGCTTTTGATCTTGGACCGAGGAACTTGCATCTCGCCCGTGACCAAGAATGGATATGTGATTTAGGGAGTTTCACGCCGGATGAGAACCTCCCTACTTTAGCATTGCTTGATGGCCTGGACTCCACGACTCAATCTGAGCTTCACGAGGCTTGGTCATTTCATGGGCACAATCATCCTTGGAGAAGTAATTGGCTGCTCGGACCACAGTGCTTTGCTGCGAGACGGGGCTTGCATTGGCGATGTGATGCACCTCTGTGCTGCCTCCTTGAGGTCTCCTCAAGGACTTGTAGCGCGAGGAGCCCTCGAATATGACATTATGTGGTTATGGGGCTCCTGTACCCCATGTCGCTGCTTTTGTCCTATGGACCCTTGCCTCTCATCGCTCTCTCCTTTTCCCGTGAGAGCGTAAGGGACTTTGGCGTTGTAGAACTTCTCTGTGGAATGCCCAAGTTTGGCAATTGTGAAGGTCATGCTGGATCACCGATGGAAGCGAACAATAGCGGCCGTCCGGCGAGCACCCTTCCTTCAGCGACAGCAGTCACGCTCATGACCACAGTCTTGCGCCACGTGAGGTGGTCGACTCCTCCGCCTTCGGACTCAACGAGCCGGCGGAATCCGCGGCGGATGGTGCTCGACGGCGGCCACCATGCTTGGCGTAGACGACCTCTTCTTCTTCTTGATCTTCTTCTCCACGGAGCCCGAATGCTTTTTGCTCGAGGAGTCCTCCAAGCTTCATTGAGAGGCGGCAATTTTGCCTTCATCCAAAGATCTTTTTCCATTGAACCGCTTCATCATCGTCAGATCGTAATGGGCTGGCTATGCGGAACAGCTCGTTGGCCGAAAGGTTAGGATGGATCTTCAAGTCCTGCGTGAAGCGGACGTCGCGGACCCTGAACTTGAAGGCACGGACGACCGCCTCATTCGAGATACTCGGGATGGAGTTCCTCACCTTGATGAACCTCTGAACGAAGTGCCGCAGGGATTCCTTTGGTTTGGATCAGCCGCTTGAGGTCGCGCTCCTTGCCCGGACGGATGTAGCAGCTCTGGAAATTCGCCCGGAGCGCCTCACAAAGTTGCCTCCACAAGCGGATCGACCTTTCCTTCTGATTGAAGAGCCACGTCCTGGCGGAGCCGTCGAGGACCACGGGGAGGTAGTTGGCATTGACCCCCTCATCCCCCCCCCAGCCGCTAGAAAGGCGGTGGAGCAGATCGATGTGGCCGGGCTTGACCTTTCTCAGCCATGAGACGTCATGAGAGGATGACTTAAAAGGCCCAAAGATCCGAACGTCAAAGTTCCAAGATGTGCCAACAATAAATAAGAACCCGTTCCCCATTAGGACGGAGGATGCCCCTGCTGCCTAGTAAGAGGAAAATAGAGATATGTCAGAACATACATGAACATTTGCACCCATATCAACCCACCAATCAGTGGATTGACAAGCTGAAAAAACAACCGAAGAATTTCCATACCCTCCTGAAGCAGTTCCCTCACTTATGGTCACATTGGCAATTTTCTTGCCTTGCTCATTTGGCCTGTTCTTGCGGAAACAACAGTCTTTAGCCATGTGGCCATCTTTTCCGCGCACATAATAGGTAATGTTCTTCATATCTTTCTTCTCAAATTTCTTCTTCTTGAAGCTAGTATTTTTGTTTGGTTTCAAGCCTTTGTTGTTGTTGCCACTCTTCTTCTCAATCACATTTATGCTTGTTTGGTTCCCCGAGAAGAAGTTTTTGCATCTTTGGCTCGGGCTTTTTCTTCCACATTGAGGGCAAGAATGAGATCTTCAATAGAAATCTCTTCCTCTTGTAGCTGCATCAAAGGGCAAAATTCCTCCAAGATGGGGGAAGTTTAGCCACAATGCCCGCACCACAAATTTTGCACGTGAAAACACATCCCAAATGTGCAATCTCTACCACTAGTAGCTGAAAGTCATGTGCTTGAGCAACAATCGATTTAGACTCATCCATGGTAAAATAGAATAGTTGCTCGCACGTATACAACCCGCGACCAGCCTCAGCTTCTACATATTTTTGTTCAAGAGCCAACCACAACTCAGTGGCAGATGTGTAACTCATATACACATCATATAACTGATCTGCCAAGATGGTCAGAATGCAGCCCAATGCGGTGTTATTCGCATTCTCAAACTGCGCATTCTACTAATCCATAAGCGGGTATTGAGGAAAAATCACCCACCACATACCCAGAGACATGAGCCAAAACTTGGCTCTAGTCCACACTCTACTAAGTTCTCACACCATTGAACCTCTCAGGTTTCATGGCATCACTTGCACCATCCATTGATGAATCAAAATCATACAAATAATACCAATAAAGTTTCTGGATTGTTGTAAATCTAGGTATTATTTTAATTTCAGAATTGAATATGAGACATAATTCCAAAATAATCAAGCACAACAGGCTAGACAAAAGACACCACATATTTTTGAAAAGTAGATCTACAGAGGAAAAATAGGAGAATCCTTACGATGGGCTTGATGATTTAAAAGGAAGCAAGATAGCGAGCGTAGTCAGAGGAAGTAGTCGACGCAGATGAACTAGTCGATGTCGTGGATCATCCAATAGTAGGAAGAAGAGCTCGAGCGGTCAAGTTAGCTTGTAATCGCCTGAAACATTATTGCCGCCACAGGCAGTTCTCGCAGCGGCAACGGTTCGATATTCCGCCTCTTGCCTCTTGGTGCACGCCGAGAGGAAGGTCGGTGAAGAACGAGCGCAAGACGAAGACGCAACATGTGTCACAAAGTGATGAACGCGAGCACAAGAGCAAGAAGCCTCATCTGTCTGGACGTCTCCAGATTTTATAGCCTCGCACCAGTAACGATCAATAAATTGACCGTTACAGCACCATTATACGCTAGTAACTGCAGGTCATTCAAACGACTGTTTCAATTAAAACTGACGCCATAATGAAGAGAAACCGAAAATTAAAAGGATTTAAAACGTGCCAGGAATTTAATCAACGGCACGGTGACTCGCGATGTCGCAAGTTACAAGTCACGCGGGAAAAACACGCTGAAATACGCTGTAATTCACATGAAATACGCTGCAAGGCGGTGACTTTAGCCATGCTCCTCACCCTCCATATGCCCTTATTACTAGGCATGGTGGGAGCTCTCCTTTTAAACCGGTGTTCTCTCTCTCAACTAGCAAGATGGCACTAATCTTTTGTAGCTTTGGCATTAGAGATAAATGGGCCACATGGGCCACATTTCTAACAATCCCCACCAATGCCGAAGGCATAAAGACTCAAAAGTTTGATCACTGTGGTTGAATCTTCGCTTAATATATCGTTGTTTCAAAGGTAAGTCCCATACGGGTTGAACTTTCACCTAGAATAACGAGATCCATCCTCCCACAACTAATGAATGGACTAAGCCTTGAATTCACAAACTTTGTGTGGTGCGCAATATATGGTCATGCTCCCTAATCTTCTCATGTGCTTTCTCGAGAATGCCCTTTCTCGTGAACTGTGACCTCACAAGCTTAAGCTCAAGTAGGTGTATTCATTTTAGGTATCCGTATCTGATACATTTTCCTCTCATTAGGACACTAGAATACATTAAGGTTTTGAACCAACCTTCCACACAGCTTGAGAGTACTTTAGAACATGGGTAGATTTAGTGTACTCTCTTGTTACAACCACAACTTGTTTTTTTTCCCATTACCTAATTCACTGGATCTCCGATCAAAATGATGGGTTACAATTGTGAAGTAACTCAAATGGGCCTCATTCCCATGTCCTTCGACGCAATAGAAATCGTGATTTTGTTAACCCATTTGTAAAAGGGTCTCCAGATTTTTCTCAAGTATATAGTTGATGTACTATCACTCCCGAGCATCTCAATTTTCTCGACAGATTGTTTCACGCTTCACATGTTTGGAGGACTTCATATTATCCTTAGCACTCATAACCTTGATCAACACTTGCTTGGTTATCGCAATACATTAGGATCACGGATTGGTTTCTCAACCAATGGCAAGTCCAACAGAAGCTCTCTTAGCCATTCAAACTCAATAGTGGTCTGTGTCTAGTGCTACAAGCTCGCCTATGGTTGACCGCCAATATAGTCTGCTTACATGACCTCCATGAAATCGCAAAGACTGCTAATGTAAACACATAGCCACTTGTAGCTTTGATCTCATCTCGCATCGAGATCCAATTTGAAACACTATACCCTTCTAATAATCAAGGGTATCCAAAGATAGTGAATTCCATAAGAGGTAGTACCTCTCAAATAGCTTAACACTCTCTCAAGAGCCTCCCAATGATCATCTCCCTGATTCGATGTAAATTGACTTAATTTGCTCACAAAGAAATGAGATGTCGTGTCTCGCTGCACTGTGCCTAAATACATAAGGACCCAATTATTTGTGAATATCTTAATTGACCTTTCCCTTTATTCATTATTTTTACGTTTTACACTTTCATCATAGGAGTTGGGGCTATTTTGCGCTTCTAAAGTCAAGCGATCAATAATTTTTTCTCGCATAATGGACCGACTCAAAGTAATCCCATTCTCGCTTCTCGATCAATTTAATATTTAGAATTACATCCATTCACCCATATCTTTTATATCGAAACAACTAGATAATTAGAAAGACTTGACCTCGCCAATGATAGCAATGTTGGTCCCAAATATAAGTATGTCATCAACATACAAACACAAGATTACTCCTTGACCCCACCATAGCGATAATAAACACATTTATCCGCCTCATTCACAAAGAAAATAAGCGAGATGTCAAAGTTTTATCAAACTTTTCGTGTGTCATTGTTTAGGTGCTTGCTTTAAGCCATACAAGGATTTTAATAATTTGCACACTTTATTTTCCGTCCAAGAATCACATAACCATCTCGTTGCTCCATATAGATTTCTTCCTCCAACTCTCCATTAAGAAAAGTCTGCCTTTACATCCATTTGATGGATGTGTAGACCATAGGAAGTCGCTAATGCAATGAGCACTCTAATGGTGGTTAATCTAGCAACAGAGAATAAGTATCAAAATAATCCTCTCCTTCTTTCTCGGTATAACCCTTGGCTACAAGTCTTGCCTTATACTTATCAACAGCATCATCGACCTCATTTTCTTTTTAAAGATCCACTTACATCCAACCGGTTTGCACCCAAGAGGAAGTTCAACGATCTCCTATGTTCCATTAGCCATGATGGAATCCATCTCGCATTGCAGACACCTCTTTCCAATACTCGTGATCGTGATGCATAAGCCTTTGAAAGAGTTTTTGGCACATCATCCACAAGGTATACAATAAAGTCATCACCAAAGGTTTTCAACCCTTTGTCTTTTGTTCTCGCGAGGAGCCTCATTTGTGACAATATCGTTATCCTCCTCGTGATATCACAAGTCGGTTCAACAATATTTGGTAATTCAAGTAGATGGAAGATCGGTTTTAGAATTTTCATTAAATCCTACTACTCTTATAGGATAAATATTCTCAAAGAAAGAAGCATCTCTAGATTCCATTATTGTGTTAGCAATAATCTCAGGGAATATGATTTTACTACTAAAAATCTATAGGTCAGATCATATGTGCATATCCCGTAAAAATGCAATCGACTGCTTTTAGGTCCAAGTTTTCTTTTCTCGCAATGGTATATTGACTTTTGCCAAACACCCCATGTTCGCAGTAAAATTGACATTTGGTTTTCTCCTCTTCCATCCCTCATACGGAGTAATCTCACTTCTTTAGTAATTACTCTTGAGGACAAAGGTTGTCATTAAGATAGCTTCCCCACCATGACTTAGACATACCAAAGACTCTCCAACATGGCATTCACCAAGTCCTGTTAGTGTCCTGTTTTTCTTCTCACCACCCCATTAGATTGAGGTGAGTATGGTGGTGTCACTTCATGGATTATACCATGCTCAAAGACAATATTGGGAGAATTCTGAGAGATATACTCTCCTCCACTCACGACCTTAGCCTTTTAATTTTCTTTTCTAGTTGGTTCTCAACCTCGACCTTATAAATTTTGAAGTAGTTTAAAGCTTCATCCTTTGTTTTCAGCAAATACACATAACAATAACGTGTTGCATCGTCTATGAAAGTTAGAAAATATCTTTTACCTTCTTTTGTCAACAATCTATTCATCTCACACAGGTCAGAATGGATGAGATCTAATGGTGCCAAATTCCTTTCTTCCTCTAACCCCTTAAAGGGTTTCCGAGGTTGTTTTGCTTGCATGCAAGATTGGCACTTTGATCCTTTGATAATATCACATTTTGGAATTATTTCAAATCTGACATTCGAGTAATGGTATCATAACCAATATGACATAAACGAGAATACCAAACATTGATTCACAATTATTAACTTGAGTAGCAACATTTAAATTTAAACAAGACTCTAGAACACTTAAGCTTTAACAGCCTCCGCCTCATAACCTTTTCCAACAAAGTTTCCAAACTTGGACATTACAACTTTATTAGACTCAAATACTAGCTTATAACCATCTCGACATAATAGGGAACCATCGACAAGGTTCTTATTTATTGTTGGCACATGCTACACGTTTCTCAAGCGACAGTCTTCCTCAAGTGAGCTTCAGTTCTCTTACCAACACCACGCATAAAAGCATGCAACCCATTCCCCATTAGGACGGAGGAAGCCCCTGCTGCCTGGTAAGAGGAAAATAGAGATCTGTCAGAACATACGTGAACATTTGCACCCGTATCAACCCACCAATCAGGGGATTGACATGCTGAAAAAACAACAGGAGAATTACCATACCCTCCTAAAGTAGTTCCCTCACTCATGGTCACGTTGGCAATTTTCTTGCCTTGCTCATTTGGCCTGATCTTGCGGAAACGACAATCTTTAGCCATGTGGCCATCTTTTCCGCACCCATAACAGGTAATGTTCTTCGTATCTTTCTTCTCAAATTTCTTCTTCTTGAAGCTAGTATTTTTGTTTGGTTTCAAGCCTTTGTTGTTGTTGCCACTCTTCTTCTCAATCACATTTGCGTTGTTTGGTTCCTGAAAAGAAGTTTTTGGTGCATCTTTGGCTCTGGCTTTTTCTTCCACATCGAGGGCAAGAATGAGATCTTCAATAGAAATCTCTTCCTCTTGTGTTTTCGGATCAAGGCAAAATTCCTCCAAGATGGAGGAAGTTTAGCCACAATACCCGCAGCCACAAATTTTGCACATAAAACACATCCCAAATGTGCAATCTCGCCCACTAGTAGCTGAAAGTCATGCGTTTGAGCAACAATCGATTTAGACTCATCCATGGTAAATCGAAGTGTTGCTCAGACGATACAACCAAATACCAAATTCTCGCCTTCTCAGATATTTTTGTTCAAGAACCAACCACAACTCAATGGCGGATGTGTAACTCATATACACATCATATAACTGATCTGCCAAGATGGTCAGAATGCAGCCCAAACTTGGCTCTAGTCTCCACACTCACTTCGGAAGTTCTGACCATTGAACCTCTCAGGTTTCATGGCATCACTTGCACCAGCCATTGCTAAATCAAAATCACACAAATAATACCAATAAGGTTTCTGGATTGTTGTAAATCTAGGTATTATTTTAATTTTAGATTTGAATATGAGACATAATTTCAAAATAATCAAGCACAACAGGCTAGACAAAAGACACCACATATTTCGAAAAAGTAGATCCACAGAGGAAAAATAGGTGAATCCTTACAATGGGCTTGATGACTAAAAGGAAGCGGGCTGATGAGCGACCGCCGTCAGAGGAAATAGTCGACGCAGATGAAGTAGTCGATGTCGTGGATCGTCCAATAAAGGTGAAGAAGAGCTCGAGCGATAGCCAGTATTGCGCTTCCGAAACCTTATTGCCGCCCCGTCGCGTGTTCTCGCAGCTGCAACGGTTCGAGATTCCGCTCTCCTTGCCTCTTGGTGCACGCCGAGAGGAAGGTCGGTGAAGAACGAAAGCGCAAGACCGCGAAAGACGCAACACAGTCACGATGGATGAACGCGAGCGCAAGAGCAAGAAGCCTCATCCGTCCGGACGCCTCCAGATTTTATAGTTCAAGACAAAGAACGGTCAATAAATTGACCGCATACACCATTATACGCTAGTAACCGCAGGTCATTCAAACGACTGTTTCAATTGAAACTAACGCCATAATGAAGAGAAACCGAAAATTAAAAGGATTTAAAACGTGCCATGAATTTAATCAAAGTCACAAGTCACGCGGGAAAAACACGCGGAAATACGCGGTAATTCGCGAAATACGCGCGCACGCGTGCGTGTGACTTTAGCCGTGCTCCTCACCCTCCATATGCCTCATTACAAGGCTTGGTGGAAGCTCTCCCTTTTAAACTGATGTTCTTCTCTCTCAACTTGCAATATGGTACTAATCTTTGTAGCTTTGGCATTAGAGATAGATGGGCCACATTTCTAACAGAGAAAGTAAGAGAGCAAAAAAAATGTTAGTTGTGTTGTACTGTTAAAATACTTGTATTCGTCAGCTTTTATGTTTATACTTTTTTTTTGTACGTACGTTCATGATATTGGGCTGAAACCAAGAGATCCTTCTCCATCCTGTGGTGCCTTGTACTAGTCCCCGGAAAGGAATTTTGTTGAGGAGCTCAATGTGAGCAGTGGAGTCAATTAGTCCAGAAGTAAATCAAGTGATACGAAACCAATTAGTGAAACAAGTAGTGGCATAGTCAAAAAGTGCAAAAGAAGCAGTGACTGAAATTTTTCCTTTTTTTGGCATTAAGGGGTGGGGTCAATTGACAAGCCCAAGGCCATTTTGCAAAATAGTGCGGATAACACTTTAGCACTTGTTCATCTTTCAAAAAAAAAAAAAAACACTTTAGCACTTGTTGTAGCGTGTTGCCCGAACGTATTACCACCTTCGTGCCCAAGTCTTCTCGGCAATGGTGGTCGCTAACACAAGGGGTTAAGGTTCGAACTCAATGGCATCGTGCTTTCTTTCTTTCTGTCGAGGAATTTCTGAGTGGCCACCATGCTTTGTCTATATGCCAGTCAGCAAGCCCTTTTCTGACAGCACAAGGTCACACTGTTAGTTTACTATTGTCGCTGAGCGACCCAATAATCAATCAACACCACTGTAAACAAGAACAATCACAAATGATTAGATCTAGCAAAAGTAGAAGAACAGTGAACAAGGTTTGAGAGAGAGAGATATTAATCCGGCGCCTTCTTTATTCTGTAAATTGATGTGTACAAATGTTAAGACGTGCGAAATCTGAATATGCACAAAATTTGAACATGTACAAAATCCGAATAGATACAAAATTTGAACTCAGGTGGGAGAGAGAGAGAGGGAGGGAGGGGTAATGGTGGCCTCCCGCGATTGAGATGGGATGAATGCTGGTGCTTGAAAAGACGGAAACGGGACGAATGCATTTGGCTTGTATGTGCATGTGAAGATAACCACAAACTCAGTATGCGGTTATGAGGTGGAGTTAGGGTATGCTATTCACATTTATTAAACGGTAAGTTCCTTGTATTTTTAAGCTCCTAGTGAGAGAATGAATAGTAAAGATTTAACGGGAAGGTTAGTGTTAAGGTAGAGTATTGGAAGATTTTGTTATGATCTTCTAGCCACATGCACGTCAATAGGTACATGAAAATGGATTTTTTTAATAATACATTTTTTATTCAAAATTTTAAAAATATACCACCAAAAAAATTACAGAAATATACCCCTGTCGCTCGTTGGATGGGCAACAGGGGCCTAAATTGCAAAATAAATGGGCGACAGGAGGCCACGTCACCCCCAGCCTCCTATCGCCTGATGAAATGGCGACAGGAGCCGAAACCACCCCTGTTGCCCGATGAATTGGCGACAGGAGCTAAATCGACCGATGGTCGGGCGACAGGAGGAGCGCGGGCTCCTGTCGCCCGACCAAAGGGCGACAGGGATGTTTATAAAAAGCTCTCGCCCGGCACTGTTCCCATTTCATCCAAACCGAAACCGAGTTGAAACAGAGAAAGAGAAGAAGAGGAAGGAAGAGGGAGGAAAGGAGAGAAGAGGAAAAGTAAGAGAGGAGGCACTGCGCGACATTTTAAGGTAAATTTTCGTTGTATACTTTTTCTAGCAGTAAATTGTGGTAGATTAGAAACAATTTTAGATCTAGGTTACGGATAGATGTAGGTAAATTGATAGGTTATGGATAGATCTAGGTATATTGATAGGTTACGGATAGATCTAGGTAAATTGATTGGTTACAGATAGTTCCAGTGAATTTAGATATTTTTTTACGGATAAGAGTATATCGGTATATATTGATGGAAATGTAGTTAGGAATGTATTTTTTTACAGATATAAGCACATCGATATGAATGTATATGTTGTTAGGAATGTATATTTTTTTTACAGATATAAATACATTGATATGAATTATTAGGAATGTAGATGTTTTTTACGGTTAGATATATATTTTTGTAGCATGTACGTATACTTATGTTAGGTCTCACAGTAATTTTTACGGAAAGTTACTAATTCGTGGGAGAATAAATGGATTCGCAGATATGGCAAAACGAGTTCCATTTAGAATCTATTATGGAGAGGGGGTTGTAATGCATGGTTTGGAGGGTGCAGATCTAAGTAACATGCAGTATGTGGACAGAAGTTTGAGTAGGGTCGAGAAGCGCACATTTGCTTCCGTGTTGAAATGGTTGTATTATACTTTTCGAATGGAACAAGAGAAGTGCGAGTTGAAGGTATTTTGCCTATATAGTATGCAAACGACCTCTATTTATCGAGCTAGTTGAGCTGAAGGAACCGCGATCGTGGATCATATGTGAGGGGGCAGAGCAACAGGATGGAATCGGTGCTTTTAGTGCAAGCATATGAGAGGGATGTTACCCCTAGCGTAGCTTAGTGGCGGTGAGTGTAGTCAGCATTAAAATGAGCTCAGTTTCGGTGACACTGAAATTGAGGGATCTAGCCGTGAGCAGCATGTTCAGCAATGCAACGATGATATCATTTGCCAAAGTGGTAAACATGTTGAGTTTTGGGAGGATGATGAAAATGTTGGCCAAGAAGCGCGGGGACTAGTAGACGAAGGTGAGCAAATTGATGAAATAACAGCTAGGATGGAAGAGGAAGACCGTGAGTACAGCAGAGCAGAAAAGGAGGACGGCGATGAGTCGGATGAGGAAGATGGAGGTACGGAGCCGCTTGTACCAGCCGAGTGGAGCACGAAGCAATTTGATAAGCTGGTTGTCAATGAAAGCAACGATATACCTTGGCAGTATAGTGACAATGAGGTTAGGCCTAACAGTATGTACCCGACAAAAGAGATTGTGCAGGATGCCGTGAAAGATTGGGCTTTATCATTAAGAAGGACTTTCAGGATTAAGAAATCCACCCCAACCTGCTACGACGTGGTGTGTGAGATCCATGGGTGTCCGTGGAGAGTGCACGCGTACAAGCCCAAATGGGGCACCCATTGGCTATGTTCAAGGTTGAGCAAAGATACCAGCTAGGATCGAGGAAACAAAGGATGGCTCACAGAACTCATGTCTGTCCCGTATGTCACTTAACATCATGTACACAGAGATAGTGGAGAACCTGAGTTTTGAGCCCCGTGCTATTATCCGAGCGATCGAGAACAGATATCAGTACACAATTAGCTATGGGAAGGCATGGAGAGCGAAACAGAAGACATTAGAAATGAGGTTTGGGAAGTTTGAAGACTCGTACCATAACCTGCCCGCACTGTTTAGTTGCATTTTAAGGCGTTCTATCACTGTCGTTCATTGTTGTGCGTGGACGGCACATTCTTAACCGGGAATACAAAGGGCAAATGTTGGCATACAGTGGGCGTCGATGGAACAACCAGATTCTACTCAAGGTTTTGCCTTCAGAGAAAGCGAGAACTACGAGAGTTGGTGTGGTTCCTACAAAACTTGAAGCTCGGGGTGGTCAAAACTGCGTCAAATGTGTGCGTCTGCATATGACAGTATGCCGGGTTGCTTAGTGCTATAAACCAGCTGCAAACAGGGGAAGAGGAGCCATTCCCATGGCCTGACTTGCAGAGTCGATGGTGCATGAGGCATTTGGGTGCAAACTTCTATAAGCAATTCAGGAACAAGCAACTGATGAACATGTTCAAAAGACTATGTAAGCACAACCAAGAGAGCAAGTTCCGAACTCTGTGGAAAAATCTTGATGAGCCGACAAGAAAACACAAGGAGCGGGGCAACAACACTAGTGCGGTGGAACATGTGAGCAAGCGGAGCCTCTTTTCCCCGCCAACAGAGGATGAGGCGACTAACTGCCGTCGGAGGCAAAGGCCAATCAAATGTTTTTCTGACCGATCAAGCACTTAACCGAAGAGAAGTTGTCATTTGTTATATGACATACATGGTGCCGATACGGTGTGATGACCACAAACTTTGCAGAAGTTTACAACTGGGTAATGCGAAGCATGAGGTGTCTTCCGTTGGTAGGAATTGTCGAGGGAGTGCTGAGGGGTACAACCAAGTACTTTGTGAATAGGCATGTAGCTGCTGACGTAATAATGAGAGATGAGAAGTTATTGTACTCTTTGATGATCACTAAATACATGGATGAGAAGAGTCAGAAGGTGGCCAAACATAGAGCTATCAAAGTTGGTGCACGGACACTGCACTTCGAGGTGATCTGCAGGGATAAAGGAAGGCGTGGAACCAACGGTAAGGTTGTCACCCAGAGTGCATCTTCTGTGTCGAGTGCAAATGCTTGTGCAACAAGCCATACCTTTTGCATAGGCCATGTTCTCATGTCATAGCCGCATGTGCTTTATTTGGAATGCAACCTGGTACATACCTATCTGAATATTTTATGAAGGCGTCGGTGTACTTTGCACCGGGGTACCCTCTTCGCCGCGGAACAATGAGCCCAAGAAGCGGCCTGGCCCAGCATGGCGGCCTGGGCGAGGAGCTCGTGGCCCGGCGGCGTGTGGAAGGTAACGCATACCTTTCGCCGGGTGAGCCAGCCTGGTGCACAAGCGGTAGGTGGCGATCACGCCTGCTGGCGGCCGAGGAGTCTGCGTGGCCCCCCAGGCGGGTGGGCGGTTACGCCCTGCTCGCCGGGTGAGCGCTCCACGGTGCCTGGCGGGTAGGTGGGCGATCATGCCACGCCACGCGTCGGCTTAAGAGGCGGCCTGGCAAGCAGATGGGCGTCTGGGCCCCCCTTGTCGGGCCACAGAGGCAACCAAAGGAATAAGGAAAAGGCTTCGCCTTGAAGTCTCCTTCCCCTGACATGCTGAGTCAGGGCCATTAATTGTGGAGAATTCTGCTATCGACACGACGGTGGCCCATCCCTTTGACGCCTCTCACCAAACCCGTCGCAGGAGTGTCATATCCCGGGCGGACCGGGCGGAACCACGCAGCGGCATTAAATGAGGCTTGAAGGACAAGGCTACAACGACGGGTATAATAAATGAGTCATGGGTCAGTAAGATAAGGCTCGAATGATGGGTGTAATTAATGAGTCGTAGATCAGTATAGCGTCACCTTCTCACCTGCCCGGGCCGGCTCGTCTATATAAGGGCACCTCGGTGCATGGAGAGAGGGGGGATAGGCAGAGTGCATAGGGGACACACAGGCGAAGCGCAGAGGAGAGACATAGAAGATAACCATTGTAATCGCCTCCACACTTCCTCAACAAAGTCTTAGCAGGACGTAGGGCTATTTCCCACGCTGGGGGCCTGAACCTGGGTACATCGCCATGTCTATTGATTTGTTGATTCTCGGGATCCATCGTAGAGAACCATTAGGGTTTCCAACCATGAAGACGCCCTCTACCGAACCATACCTTCCATCCTGGGAGTAGTCAACCCTGTTCGTTGACGGGGTCCTGTCAGGCGGAATACACCGACAGGGGTGCACCAGGTAGGGGGCTAGTGGTTGGCTTACCCAGCCATCTCTCCGGCGGATTCCGGTCTTCCGTCCGAAAGGACCTCGCATCCGGTGATGGCGGGTTCACACTCGCAGCGACAAGAGGTGGCGGAGGCTAGCAGCGCCTAGAACACATCCCGACACTCTCATCGGGCGATGGATCACCTCACGCCGCCCCCACAGGAGGGCGGTGGTGCCCCTGCGGCGGCAGCCGAGCTTCCGGTTCGACGTCGGCTGGCCATGGAGGCCGCCACTCCGGCTCAGAACCTGCATGCGGTCCGTCTCCTCCTGGACCACCCTTCGGTGGAACTTGCAGGAGACCCCGGCCATACCGTGGCTGCGGGATATTGCTGGCCTCGTGGACACGACCCAGCTCCGCGTAGAGATGCCCGACCGGTCTGGGACCGCTTGGTATTCGCCGACCAAGGGTGCCCGCCGAAGCACCCAAGCTTCCAGCCGCCCAAGTGGGAAGCGCTCTGGCCAGGAGGGCCAGAGTAAAGGAAAGGGCGTGCAAGAAGATGGTTCCAGCTCCGTGAGGAGCCATGAGGACCTGAGGGCCCATCTGGAGAAATGTCGCCAGCGGCGCGGCGGTGACTTGCGTGATCACCTACGGCGTCGCCGCGCTCGCGACGGGCAGATGGCCCCTGAGGATGAGAGTTTCTCCGTGACTCTCACCTTCAGAGCGGGAGGACGGTATAGCCGTCCACGGCCCGATCCAGCGCGGTGGCGGTATGGTGCCGCGCCCCCAGACTCGAGGAGGGTAGGCAACAGACCTGCCTCACCCCTGTCCGGAGGAAGGTGGCGCCGCGATCGCGCACTGGGAAAAGCCCGCCAAGGAGACCCGGCGATCACCGTGTGATCGCCACTCTGATCGGAAGGTCAAGGATGGACTCTATCCTAGCCATCCTCAGAAGACCGAGAGATCCCCACAGCGATGTCTTAGCCGAGAAAATTGCACGAAGGCCAAGTGCTATACTCGTGGGTGGGGACCTTACCACCGTGAGCAAGCGAATTCCCATCAAGTGCATCACTTTCGAAAGAGGGAGCGCCTCGCTCTCGATATCCATGGAGGCATGTGCGGAGCCATATGTCCCACGGACGCTTGTTTCCAACAAGCTGCCCGCTTAAGGATTTTACCGCCCATCGCCTCCAAGATGCTTATAGCTAGTAAGGAGATGCGAAGCATACCAATTCTTCGCCAGGCAAATCCACCGACCAGCCCAAGCTCTGCAAACCATCCCGCTCTCCTTTCCATTCGCGATCTGGGGGCTGGATATTCTGGGCCCGTTCCCGCGGGACACAGGGGGCTTCACCCACCTGTTCATCACCATCGACAAGTTCACCAAGTAGGTCGGGCCGGCAAGACGCGCTATCACGGCTTCACCGCTATCAAGTTCATCCACGGATATTCACCCTCTTTGAGTCGCCAATCACATCATCACCGACTAACGGCACTTTCGGTTCACCAAATAGCGGCTTTCCCGAGTTCTGCGAGAGATGGGCACCAAGGTATGCTTTGCTTCGTGGCCCATCCCAAGAGCAATGGCTGCCGAGCGTGCCAACGGCCGGGTAATCTTGAGGCTTGAAGACCGAGCATTCGATTGGCTCCATAGGTGGGGCGCGTGGACTAAGAGCTCCGGTCATCAGGCTGTGGTCGCTCAACCACACCCGCCGAGCGATCGGGCAACGCTCTTCTTCACGGTCTCTGGCGCGAAGTCGTCCTCCCATCCGAACTATCGCTCGGCGGCTTGCCGTCTCGGCATTCAAAGAAACGACAAGAAGACCACCGCGGTGAAGATGTCAACCTTCCGGAGGAGGCACGACATGGCCTTGCGTGCCGCCTGCACTGCTGAATCTCAGCGGTACCACGCCACCCGGTCGCGAGAGAACACCGCAATTGGCGACTGGTCTTGCGAGAATCCAGACGCATCTTTGGGCTCCACAAACCGCTCCCGGTGGAGGGCCCTTTAAGGTGGTCTCAAGATCTCAACCCGGGGCGGTCCGGTTGGCCACTGAGGACGATCAAGAGCTGGCCAACTCCTTCAACGTGGAGTTGTTATGCGAAAGTTTTACCCCTAAAGTCAGAAGTCCCAAATGCTCGCTTTGGTCGATTCGTGGCATGCATTTTCCTACCGATCGGCAGTAACTTGGCGGTTAGCAAAGTTGTTTGCCTTAAGGACTTCTGCATTATCCTCCTTGCTTGTCCCCTGGTGGGAAGGATTGCGCGGGGATGTCATGTGTTCTGGCGGTTTGGCCGCTTTTTGTTGATCTACGGTAACACCCGGCGTTCACGCCGAGCGAGGACGGGCGACCAGGAGCGCGAGTGTTGCGCGGTGACTCAAACGCAGCTCACGCACCTCGGGTTGGCTCCGCGAAGCACCGCTGGCTGTCATCGCGAGCACCGCAAGCCCAATACCACTCCTGGGAACCTGCTCCCATGCCCCGCGATGCCGCGGGCTGATTCTGAATCACAAGAGCCTAAGTTCCAAAGAAAAGGACCATGACATATCCGCACGAGGACTTGCGTTCTTCAACATGTTTTCTGCATGCTTTGTGTAATGCTTACTTGTGTTTTCAGTAGCCGTGCGCAATCGCAGATGGGGCTCCTGTAGCTCAAATATCCAAGACAAATTTCCATGGCGGCCTAGCGCACAGCGAGCGACGACGCCTCGCCTGCCGTCGGGCGGCGGTGGCGACCACGCCTACCGCCAAGTGTTGGCCTCCGTGACGGTCCCGGGCTGGTCGCCTGATGGCTTTATAAAGAAAGATAAGTTGCTCGCTTTATGATGCAACTTATTTTTCAGATTTGTACCCGTTAGGTTGAATTATGCATGGCTATCATTTGATCGATAACTCGATGGCTCGCCGATAAAAGGAAATGCCCAGCGCTTGTGTCGCAAGGACGGGTGACCGAGTCTGCGAGTGTGGCACGGTGACTCAAACACAGCCTCGCACACCTCGGGTTGGTTCCATGGCACCGCTGGTCCGTTGCATCATGAAAGCATCGCAAGCCCGACACCGCTCCCCGAAGCTTGCTTCCTTGTTGCGCAACGCCGGTCAGTTCCAAGAGATCACAGGATATAAGTTCCAAAAGGGCAGAGTCATCGACACCCTTTGCGTAAACTTAAGACTTTGCTTGTCTACATCCCGCATGTTCACAGAACTTTATTCGCGTTATTGCAATCACTCAAAAAATGCTTAAGTATCGACCTAACCCGAGTGCTTAGGTTCGTGATCATGACAAGGTCAATGATCGCTCAAGATTGAGTTGAGCAAGCATACCCAACACGCCAATGCATTTAAAATGCTCAGTGAAACCGAAATATGCCAACTTCATTACAATTGCTAATATTGTTCTGGCATACAAAAAACAGGAACAAAGAAGAAGCAAAGAAAACAAAAGGAAGCTGCCCGGGCCATCAGTCGCCGTTGACGACTTGGATGCCCCTGTCATCCTCTTTGGCCTCCGGCTCCGCTGCTGCCGCGCCAAGGTCCGGGGCCTACGCCGCCATCATGTCGACGACTTGTTCCGCGGCCTCGTGCACGCGCGCCTGCGCCTAAGCCTCGTCCCCCTTGATGCCGTTCGCGACGGTCATTGGGTTGAAGGCGACGTCGCGACTGGCGTAGCACGTGAGCACGAAGGTCACGGTGGTCCCGAGACCGCGCCCTTCATGGATGGAGGGCGCTATGGCGGCCGAAGGTCGAAGCGCCTCGGCGACCCGTGATGCAAAGGCTTATTGCATCATCGTGGGCTCGGCGGCTCATGAAGGTCCACCCTCACGACGTCAAGACCCTGCTATGCGCGGTAGATGATGACCGAGCATGAGTCGCGATGTTGTCAAGACTCCGCCACTGCTCTCTCCGCCTCCTCCATGTTGCCTTGGCTTCTGCGCCGGCGAGTAAGGTCGACCGGTGGCCCCTCTTGGGCTACCGCGCCTTTTCCTCTCCATTCCTGCAACGCCGCCACTTGTTGTGTCATGTGGGCTTGGCGTACAGTAGTGCCGTGAGGAGAGTGCTGGCTATGGTTCATGAAGGCCGCTAAGCTTGGTGAGCAATGATGCAGTGGCCTGGCGGCGGCGGGGGCCATCAGTATGGGGAGAAGCGAGTGCTAGTCCCAAAGGACGTCCGGTCTACGCGGCCGGATCGCTTAGGTCTGCCCTTGAGCGAGAGTGCCCGCCACTGGTTGGGGTCCTTGTCCTTCACCATCGATGTTTCGGTGAGCGTGAACCACTCCCATTTCCTCCTTGGTTTCTCAGTGTTTACCATCCGCCGATTGCTCCATGGTTTAGAGACGAGAGGGAAATAAGAATAGACGAGTAATAGAGTACTTATGCAGGTCAAAGGTGTAACACAAAATCCAACTTTATTACTTTATTAATATCTGGTATGGTTGCTCACAATGCCTAAGGGCCTTGCAACACATACCAATCACTCACAAGCATGAAAGAAGCAAATCGAACTAACATTCCGAGTCAAACGCCTAAGGGTGACTCTTATTCCAGACGCGACTCGACGCAGAGTCTCAACCACTAATCCTAACGCCACTCCTCTAGCCATCCCCCACCGAACTTCTGGTGGATACACCGCGGTGTGCTGGTCTTGGTACAAACCTATCCTAACGATCCTCTGCTGGATGCGCCTCGCTTCAAGCTCAACCTCCATCGTGCTTGACCTCCACAGGCTCGGGCTTCACTTCCACTTGCTCACTTCACTTCCACGGCTCGCTCGCTCGCTCACGGCTCCTCCTCAGTCTGGGTCGTGTAGCTCAAAGATCGCTCCGCTCGTCCGTGCATGTGTGACTCAGTTCCCCAATCCTCTGGATAGTGGGCCAAGTACTCACAAGTTACTGCAAGAGATGAGCCTAAGTCAGTGTGAACTCGCCACGAGACCTCTGCAGCTCTGAACCGTCTCGCCGATAGCATCCTCTTGAGCGATAACATATCCGCCGTGGGTGATCGTGGCATCCTCCTCGATGGGCTCTCGGTTGCCAGCGAGTGTCTCTCACGGGTGGTGACGTAAACATCGTGCCATCCAACTCTCAGGGGTAGGTACGAGCACCGCCTCATCGCCCAGACGCGATGTCTCCCGAATCCAGTCAAATGACAACCTCCGGCTGTGGATACTGGATCTGACGGCTCGCCCTTGCCCTATCCCGAGCGTGAAACCGTGATAGTGATATCCCGTGCAATATCGATCTGCCCGATCCACAATAGTCCCCGGTAGATCGGCTGGTCATATCCTCCAAGCAATGCGATCATACGCCAAAGCTCACAAGCGCACTTCTCCAAAGGCGCCACCAAAAGAGTGGATCATCCTCATCGCGCCAAAGGACACTCACGTGAAACTCGGATATTTTAATCAAAGCTAATATGTATTGAATTCAGCAAGGGGTATGAAAGAAGAGAAGGGTAAGTCGAGATTGCATTAACATCTTGGCACATTTTAGCTTTTAGAAAATAGTTTTATCCTCACTACGACCATTCTAACTAAGGGCCAGGTCCTCATAGTCAAGATGGCTCACGATACCACCTCTGCCGAGACCCGGCTTGCAAATCCGGACCCTCGTGTATTCAAAGACTAGTCCAGATCACGCTTAGTGCACACAGCCTCAACATTGGTACATATCACACCATAACCAACTAAATAATAAGTACTTTGATTAAATACTCAAACTAGTTGATCGACCTTATGGTCAAGTTACAAAGATCGCCTTGCAGGCTAAGACTTATTAAAATATTCAAATGCAAATGAAATAAAATAAACTCGTGGCGCCAACCAATTTGCCACAGTAATCGATCGGGCTCGCCTCCCTAGTTTGTCGGCTCCTCGATACTCCTCCTCCCGAAAGGTGGTTTGCTTCTTCTTCAACTGAAGTTGTGTTGTTGTGGGTGAGTACTTTGAGCACTCAAAGAAGTCATGCATGTAATGCAATTCTAATATTCTACATGCATGGCTTAGTACAAAGGATAGGCTATGGTTCATGAGCAAGACATCATTTAAGAATAATAAGAATAATTTGCAAAGCAAAGAAAACAAGAATAAGAATAGTAGCTTTCACAAACATTTTAATCACAATCATATTTCCATCCTATGTCAAGTTCTCATTACCAACCCCAAGCATTTTCCATAAACAATTCATTTTCATGAAAATCTAACCCTTGATCAGAATCACCGAAGCGATGCTCAATACGGAGCACGGCTATTCAATAGGTTGTACACTCGCAGAGGTTATACACTTTACCCACAAGATACAAATACCACCAAGGCAAATAACCGTGAACGGCCTTTCCAAAGTTCCATCTAAACCCAAGATCTTGCGCTAAGGTTTCAACACTTGGAGGGATGGTTACCACACCTGTGGCCCCTCTTGCGCCATGTGAGTTCTCATTCCGCTTCTCTGCCTCACACCACCACAGACAAGACCAAAGAATAGATTTCCCGGTTTACTCACTAAGCCCGCCCCATTACGGAGCTTGTGGTCAGATGAGAGACTTCAGTTCAAATGCTCGCAAGGTTAAGTCCTTAGTTGACCGAGGCAAGTCTAACCAAAATGACCTTAAACATCCAAAACCAATAAAACCAAATCGACGACCACCTTGCCACTCTTGGCCCACGTAAACAATCTTGCCACATGCCTCGGTCTAAATCATTTTCCCACCCCTTGCTTCTTACCATTGCACCACGTGCCATCATCAACTCAATAACACATGTCTTATTCACAAATCATGTTCCATATCTCATTAGGTCAATATTTACTTTGGTATTCCAAAATCATAAAATGTCCACGTGGGTCGCTAAGCATACTACTTGGCCTACTCAACCCATGTTGGCAAATTATTAATGTCCAACTATTAGTCCATAACCTAGGGTGACAAATGATTCATGGCATACAATTATATACTTACAAGGTGGCATACAGCAACTAGGCATTTAACTAATCCCAAAACTTATTCAAAGTCATTTCTATCAAATTAGCATGCAATAGTTTAAATCAAAGTAATTTGCTCTAATAGGTTCAACATGATCAAACACAACTTGCCTTCAAAAGTGCTGGTTCGGTTCTGAACTTGCTCTCGGTCGAAACTTCTCCTCGAAACCGCGGGCACTTCAACGCCTCACGCCAGAACGCAAATAAATAGCAATAAATAAATAAAACAGAGAGCAACTCAAGCCTAAAATTCAAATAAAATTCATAAACAGAAAGAGCTTGATTTTACAAATTTATAGAAATTGGAATCACTCAAATCGGAGTTAAAACGCAAAAGTTATAAGCGTTTGAAGTTTCAAAATATATATTTAAAATCAATATACCGAATTAAATAAATATTTTCTTTTTCGAAAATTAATTATTATGCTCATCTGTGACACGGTCGACACCAGAGAGTGACACGTGGCCTTGCCGACGCCATCATTGACTCATCGACAGGGACCCACCGTGACGCCGATGACGTCGTGGTGACGCCACACGACAAAGGCGTGGCCGTGACAAGTGGGCCCGTGTTGTCGCTGCTCGGTGAATAGTGCATGATGTAACCGACGTGTGGGTCGCGCTGTCGCGACACGTGAACGAAGCACATCGCGGTGAGATCGACGTGTGGGTCCGCCTTGTCGGCGTCCACGCGGCGCTTGGCGCTTACGTGGCACGACGGCCTCCGGATTTGCATCTAACGGTGGAGTTTTGAAGATGGGGTTTATCGCTTATGGGGCGACGTGGCGGAATCCGGTGTCGTTGATTGGAGATCTGGACGGACGACGTGGCTGGCGGCAGCGATGGTGCAAGGCAAGCTGCTTGACCGGAGACGAAGACGGCGACGTGGCCGACGGCGCTTCCGGGTCCTCCGTGAAGAAGTGGCTTCCCGACGCGGCTTGAAAAGATGAGTTCGGTGGTGGCACGGCGACAGCGGAGAGTGACCTGCGGTATGAACGGCGCAAGAAAGCTTCAGCGGAAGGCTTCGGGACTTCATGAGCTCGTCGCAGCGAGGCGGCGTCTCGGCGGCGTGGGTGTCTGGCCGGTGCGGCGCGAGGTGAGGATCACGCCACGGGTGGCGGCGCTTTAAATAGCGCCTCGGCTTCCGTGAAAAGCGCTGAGACCGAGGCCCACAGGCATGCAGCGGAATCCGTGGCGACTTCGGGTTAGCGACGTGAGCCCTTGATCCGGATCGAACAGCGACGACGCTTAGGGTTTTTCTCCTGAAGGCGCAAAGGTGTTCGCCCAACATCGCTCACCCAGATTTTAATTCTTTTTCAATAAAATTAATTCCCGAAAATCAAATAATTTATTTGGGGCACTAAAAATACTAGAAAAATTCTGGAAAAATTCTCATAAATATTTTAGGACATTTGTGACTCAAATAAAATATTTTCAGCAAAATTTTATTTTAACTTCTCTATTATTTAATTAATTTGTTAAATGGTTTAATTCAAATAAATCCAAATAAATTCCAGAAATTCCCAAAAATTCAAAATACCATTTAAATGCAAGAAAAGCAAAAATTTGGGGTGTTACAAACCTCTCCCCCTTAACGGAATCTCGACCCCGAGATTCAGGGCTGACTAAGGAATAGGTTGGGAATTCTCGCTTCAGTCTTCTTCACGCCCCAAAGTTGCTTCGCTCTCTAATGGTTACTAATTTGAACTCTGCAGAAGCGGGTCGATTTATTTCTCGTTTCTCGATCCATCGTATCCAAGATCTTTACCGGTACTCTTTATAGGTCAAATCCTCCTGCAATGACTCGGCCAGGCTCTAAGATCTGCTTCTTCCGCACTCGGAGACATTTCTTTAATTGTGACACATGGAACACATCATGCACACTGCTAGAGATCATGCGGTAGCTCCAACTGATATGCTACCTCACCTCTACGACTTAGAATCTTGAATGGGCCAACATATCTTGGCGCTAACTTCCCTTTAGTGTGAAACCTCTTAACTCCTTTGAGTGGGGTAACTCTGAGATACACAAAATCTTCAGGCTCAAAGCTCAAATCCCTGCGGCGATTATCGGCATAACTCTTCTGTCTTGATTGTGCAATTTTCAACCTTTCCTCGATCATGGCTACTGCTTCATTTTCTCAAGAATATCCGCCCAAACATATGGCGTTCTCCTGCCTCATTCCAGTTCAACGGCGTTAATGAGGTCTTCCATATAGCGCTCAAATGGCGACATCTCAAACTTGCTCGTAGTCATGTTATAATCTCAACTCGCAGCATGGCAAACACTTGTCCCACGGTTGTATAAGCCAATGCACATGCCCTCAACATGTCCTCCAAGATTCGATTAACTCTTTCCGCTTGCCCATCTGTCTCATGGGTGATATGCGAGATCAAGTTCAGACGGGTTCCTAGGGCCTCATGCAACTTATCCCAAAATCTTGAGGTAAACCGGTACCTCTCGTCTGATACAATTTTCTTGAACTCCATGTAGACATACAATCTTGACATATACAATTCGCTAAACGGTCCCCGAATAGGTAGTCTTTACGGGTATAAAGTGGGCGACCTTTGTTAAACGGTCCACTATAACCCATATGGAGTCATACCGTCGGGTCCTTGAGACCAAGAATGAAGTCCATTCCGATTTCTCCCATTTCCACTCGGTATCTTCGGTGGGCTGAGTAACCCTGCCGCCTTTGATGCATTGCTTTGACTCTTTGGCATATGTCGCACAACGCAACATGCTCGCAACTTCACGCTTCATGCTTGGCCACCAAAATCTTTCCTTCGTGTCTTGGTACATCTTAGCGCTTCCTGATGAATGGAGTACTTGAGTCATGAGCTTCCTCCGTAATCACCGTTTGAGCCTTCTTATGCGGTACGCAAATACGATTCTTGATCCATAATGTACCTTGCTCATCCAACTTGAAATCCTTTGCCTTGCCTTCCTCCATTTTCAACTTAATCCTCAGAATCTTGACATCGTCCTTCCGTCCTTCCCTTGATCTGATCTTCGGTAGGGCTTCACTTCTAAAGTGGCTATAAATCCTTTAGGCACAACTTCCAGCTTCAGCTTCTGAAATTCCTTGCATAACTCAACCTGACTTGCTTCCACCAACATGTTCACCGAATGGCTTTTTCGGCTTAAAGCATCGGCCACCACATTGGCTTTTCCGGGGTGATAATGAATTCCCAGATTATAGTCCTTAATTAATTCCAACCACCTCCTCTCGCCTCATGTTCAGTCCGATTGTGTAAATATATATTTAAGACTCTTATGGTCTCAGGTACACCTCACATCTGCTTCCAATCGATAGTGCCTCCATAACTTCAAAGCATGCACTACTACCGCTAACTCCAAGTCATGTGTGGGGTAGTTCTCCTCATGCGGCCTCAATCGCTTTGACGATACGCAACGACCTTCTACGCTGCATTAACACGCATCCTAGTCCTTGGCGCGATGCATCACAAGATATATCAAAACTCGCTTAAATCCGGTAGTACTAACATCGGCGCCGTTGTCAAACGCTTCTTCAACTCTGAAAACTCCGCCACATTCCGGCGTCCATGCAAACTTCTTCTCTTTTTTCAACAATTGCGTAAGAGGTCTCGCAATCGTTGAGAATCCTTCAATAAATCGGCGGTAATAACCGCCATTCCAAGGAAACTACGGATTTGAGTCACCGCCTTGGGTGGCTCCCAATGCAACATTGCTTCCACCTTACTTGGGTCAATCTGCGACTCCTTGGCGGTCACCACATGTCCAAGAAATTCCACCTTGTTCTTCCAAGTCACACTTGCTAAACTTAGCTAAAAGTTGTCGCTCTCTTAACCTCTCCGAAACTAGCTTCGGATGCTCGCATGCTCTTCCCCGGTTTTGGAGTAAACTAGAATGTCATCTATGAATACAACAACGAACTTATCCAGTATTCCATGAAAACCTTGTTCATCATGTTCATGAAATATGCAGTGCATTTGTCAAACCGAAAGACATAATCGTGAACTCGTAATGTCCATATCTTGACGAAAATCTTTGTCTTGGCACATCCTCCGATCGAATCTTCACCGGTGATAACTTCGATCGAGGTCAATCTTGGAGAAAACTCCGCTCCTCTCAATCGGTCAAACAGATCATCGATCCCGGTAGCGGATACTTATTCTTTATAGTGACTTCATTCATTGCTCTCTAATCCACACACATCCCAGTAACTCCGCCCTTCTTCTTGACAAATAGAACCGGTGCTCCCCATGGCGGCGAACTTGGTCTAATAAATCCCTTATCCATTAACTCCTCTATCTCGCTTCTTCATTTCCACTAGCTCATCGGTGACATCCGATAAGGTCTCTTAGCTATCGGGCCGTTCCCTGTACTAACTCGACACAAACTCTATGTCCTCGCTGTCGTGGCATCCTGTAAATCCTCCGAAACACATCCGGGTATTCTCGACAACCGGTACGTCTTCTATGCCGACGGCCTTCACACTATTGACCATCAATCCCATCCCGAGCGGCGGCTTGTTCGAAACTCTATTTTTCTCCCACAAGGACTCTCGATCGATATGACTCTTAGTCCCACAGCCTAATACAACCTTGTGTTTAGACAACCACCATTCCCAAAATAACATCTAGGGTCCGGGTATCTAACACTACTAAGTTTGCTAGGAACTCCATTCCATCTATAAGCAACTTTACCCCGAACATCCTACATCGATCGGAGTTCGATCCCGGATTGTACTAGCAATACATGCCTAAGGTTCACCATTTTCAATCCACTATTCACAGAAAAATCCGAGATATAAACGAATGCGAAGCTCGAAATCAAATAAAGCTGGTGTAGTCGAGTTGACAAGTAACTTACCCAAGACGACGTCCGATGTATTCTCAGACCGTGCATCGGCGGTGACATGATTGACTCGCCTCTTACCACGATCCGAGTGGCGCTCCAGATTGTGTAACTCCACGGCTTGCTCTGGCGCAGTGTCTTTGTTGGAGTAGTCCCAAGGTTGAAGCTTAACGGTGTCACTCCTCCTCCCTTCTTAGGACAATAATTGGCAAATGCTCGCTCGTGATGATAAAACAACGCTTAACTGCCGATCACTCCGCTGCAATGCATTCCCAACCGTGTTGGTGTCGGAAATTTTGTCCGGCAGGTCTTGGTATCGGCGGTGGCGTCGTCATCACATTCCTTGGCTGAAATCAAGAATTGATTTGGTGTAACCTCAAACGCCGCGCCTCGGGCGTGCTCCCATCATGCCATCCTCGCGCTTCCGGTTGTCCTCCAGCTCCTTGCGCTTATCCTCCAATATCGGCGCTTTGTTCACTAGCTCTGAAAATCGGGGAAAAGTGTGGGTTATGAGTCCCACTGCAGTCCTGAATTCACCCTTCATGAATCGAGATCGCTGGCCTTATCCGTTGCTACGTCCTCCAAAAGGTAGCGTACAACTGTGAACTTATTCAGATACTCGGACATCGATTGATTGCCCCGCTTGGTTCCTAAACTCCTCCTTTTTCAGCTCCATTATGCCTTCGGCACATGGTATGCCGAAAGCGATCGTGAACTCCTCCCACCGATGTCCTGCGGTGCTCATGAGCAACAAGAAGAGTTTTCCCACCATTCACCAAGGTTCCTTCAAGGCGATGAGAGGCATAGAGTACCCTCTCATTTCCTTCACACCGAGTAATGTGCAACTTTCTCTATCGTCCTCACCAATCATCTCGCCTCCAATGGATTGGCATTTCCGAAAATGTAGGCGGTCGTGTCCTCATGAATTCGATAGCCTCGAGTGTGGCCTCTCGTGACCGGGTTGACTCGTTAACTTGGGCGGCGGTGGCTTTGGGCATGACTGCTCAGATCTGCTGCATCATGGCATGCATTAACTGGTCTCAGGCGGCAATAAAGGCTCCAAAGTTCTCGTGATATCAATGGCGGTCTGGTTGGGGTCCTTGTCCTTCACCATCGATGTTTCCAGCTGAGCGTGAACCACTCCCATTTCCTCCTTGGTTTCCTCGAGTGTTTACCATCTGCCGATTGCTCCATGGTTTAGAGACGAGAGGGAAATAAGAATAGACGAGTAATAGAGTACTTATGCAGGGTCAAAGGTGTAACACAAAATCCAACTTTATTACTTTATTAATATCTGGGTATGGTTGCTCACAATGCCTAAGGGCCTTGCAACACATACCAATCACTCACAAGCATGAAAGAAGCAAATCGAACTAACATTCCGGAGTCAAACGCCTCTAAGGGTGACTCTTATTCCAGGACGCGACTCGACGCAGGAGTCTCAACCACTAATCCTAACGCCACTCCTCTAGCCATCCCCACCGAACTTCGGTGGATACACCGCGGTGTCTTTGGTGCGGTACAAACCTATCCCAACGATCCTCTGCTGGATGCGCCTCCTGCACAAGCTCAACCTCCATCGTTCTGCTTGACCTCCACAGTTCGGGCTTCACTTCCACTTGCTCCGACTTCACTTCCATCGCTCGCTCGCTCGCTGCGGATCCTCCGGTGCTGGTCGTAGCTCCAAAGATCGCCCGGCTCGTCCGTCTGCGCTGACTCAGCTCCCCAATCCTCTGGATAGAGGGGCCAAGTACTCACAAGTCCGCAACAGATGAGCCCTAAGCTGTGTGAACTCAAATCCACGAGACCTCTGCGGCTCTGAACCGCCTCGTCGATAGCATCCTCTTGAGCGATAACATATCCGCCGGTGGGTGATCGTGGCATCCTCCTCGATGGGCTCTCGGTTGTGGCGAGTGTCTCTCGTGGGTGGTGACGTAAACACTTGTGCCATCCAACTCTCTCGGGTAGGTACGACCAATCGCTTCATCGCCAGACGCGATGTCTCCTGAATCCCGTCAAATGACAACCTCTGGTCGTGATACGGATACGACGGCTCGCCTTGCCCTATCCCGAGCGTGAAACCGTGATAGTGACATCCTGTGCAATATCGATCTGCCCGATCCACAAGAGTCCCCGGTAGATCGGCTCATTATATCCTCCAAGCAACAGATCATACGCCAAAGCTCCGCAATGCATCTCCAAAGGCGCCACCAAAAGAGTGGATCATCCTCATCTCGCCAAAGGACACTCACGTGAAACTCGGATATTTTAATCAAAGCTTAATATGTATTGAATTCAGCAAGGGGTATGAAAGAAGAGAAGGGTAAGTCGAGATTGCATTAACATCTTGGCACATTTTAGCTTTTAGAAAATAGTTTTATCCTCACTACGACCATTCTAACTAAGGGCCATCCTACAACAAGATGGCTCGATACCACCTCTGTCGGGACCCGGCTTGCAAATCCGGACCCTCGTGTATTCAGCACTAGTCCAGATCACGCTAGTGCACACAGCCTCAACATTGGTACATATCACGGTCATAACCAACTAAATAATAAGTACTTTGATTAAATACTCAAACTAGTTGATCGACCTTATGGTCAAGTTACAAAGATACGCCTTACGCAGGCTAAGACTTATTAAAATATTCAAATGCAATGAAATAAAATAAACTCGTGGCGCCAACCAATTTGCCACAGTAACCGATCGGGCTCGCTCCCTAGTTTGTCGGCTCCTCCCGATACTCCTCCTCCCGAAAGCGGGGTTTGCTTCTTCTTCAAGCTGAAGTTGTGTTGTTGTGGGGTGAGTACTTTGAGCACTCAAAGAAGTCATGCATGTAATGCAATTCTAATATTCTACATGCATGGCTTAGTACAAAGGATAGGCTATGGTTCATGAGCAAGACATCATTTAAGAATAACGGTAATAATTTGCAAAGCAGCAAAACAGTAATAAGAATAGTAGCTTTCACAAACATTTTAATCACAATCATATTTCCATCCTATGTCAAGTTCCTCATTACCAACCCCAAGCATTTTCCATAAACAATTCATTTTCATGAAAATCTAACCCTTGATCAGAATCACCGAAGCGATGCTCAATACGTGAGCACGGCTATTCAATAGGTTGTACACTCTGCAGAGGTTATACACTTTACCCACAAGATACAACAAATACCACCAAGGCAAATAACCGTGAACGAAGCCTTTCCAAAGTTCCATCTAAACCCAAGATCTTGCGCTAAGGTTTCAACACTGGAGGGACTGGTTACCACACCCAGGGCCCCCCTCTTGCGCCATGTGAGTTCTCATTCCGCTTCTCCGGGCCTCACACCACCACGACAGTACCAAAGAATAGATTTCCCAGTTTACTCAGCTAAGCCCGTCCCATTACGGAGCTTGTGGCTGTATGAGAGACTCAGTTCAAATGCTCGCAAGGTTAAGTCCTTAGTTGACCGAGGCAAGACTAACCAAAAATGACCTTAAACATCCAAAACCAATAAAACCAAATGCGACCGCCCAGTTGCCACTCTTGGCCCACCAGAAACAATCTTGCCACATGCCTCAGTCTAAATCATTTTCCCACCCCGGTTCTTTACCATTGCACCACGTGCCATCATCAACTCAATAACACATGTCTTATTCACAAATCATGTTCCATATCTCATTAGGTCAATATTTACTTTGGTATTCCAAAATCATAAAATGTCCACGTGGCCGGGCTAAGCATACTACTTCGGTCTACTCAACCCATGTTGGCAAATTATTAATGTCCAACTATTAGTCCATAACCTAGGGTGACAAATGATTCATGGCATACAATTATATACGACAAGGTGGCATACAAAGAACTAGGCATTTAACTAATCCCAAAACTTATTCAAAGTCATTTCTATCAAATTAGCATGCAATAGTTTAAATCAAAGTAATTTGCTCTAATAGGTTCAACATGATCAAACACAACTTGCCTTCAAAAAGTGCTGGTTCGGTTCTGAACTTGCTCCTCGGTCGAACTTCTCCTCGAAACCGTCGGGCACTTCAACGTCTCACGCCAGAACGCAAATAAATAGCAATAAATAAATAAAACAGAGAGCAACTCAAGCCTAAAATTCAAATAAAATTCATAAACAGAAAGAGCTTGATTTTACAAATTTATAGAAATTGGAATCACTCAAATCGGAGTTAAAACGCAAAAGTTATAAGCGTTTGAAGTTTCAAAATATATATTAAAATCAATATACCGAATTAAATAAATATTTTCTTTTTCGAAAATTAATTATTCGTCATCTGTGACACGGTCGACACCGAGAGAGTGACACGTGGCCTTGCCGACGTCATCATTGACTCATCGACGAGTGGGACCCACTGCGTGACGTCGGCATGACGTCGGCGGTGACGTCACATTACGCACGCGATGCGTCTTGGTGACAAGGGGCCCGTGTTGTCGATTCTCGGGTGAATAGTGCACGCGTAACCGACGTGTGGGTCGCGTTGTCGGTGACACGGTGAAGCGATGCACATGCGGTGAGATCGGCGTGTGGGTCGCCTTGTCGGCGTCACGCGCGCGCGCTTGGCCTCGTGGCACGACGGTGGCCCTCGGATTTGCATCTAACGGTGGAGTTTTGAAGATGGGGTTTACTGTTTATGGGGCGACGTGGCGGAATCCAGGTCGTTGATTGGAGATCGGACGGTCGACGAAGCTCGGGGCGACGGCGATGGTGCGGCGGCGCTGGCTTGACCGGAGACGAAGACGACGACGTAGCCGACGGCGTTTCCGGGGTCCTCCGGCGTGAAGAAGTGGCTTCCCCGACGCGGCTTGAAAAGATGAGTTCGGTGGTGGCACGGGCGACGGCGGAGAGTGACCGGCGGTGTGAACGGCGCAAAACTTCAGCGGAAGGCTTCGGGACTTGGCGAGCTTCGTCGCGGCGAGGCGGCGTCTCGAGCGGCGACGGGGTGTCTGGTGGTGCGTGCGCGAGTGAGGATCACGTCACGGGTGGCGGCGCTTTAAATAGCGCCCTCGGCTTCCGTGAAAAGCGCGGAGACCGAGGCCCACACGGGCGGCGGCGGCGGAATCCGGCGGCGACTCGGGTTGGGCGACGTGGCGCGACGTGAGCCCTTGGATCCGGATCGAACGGCGACGACGCTAGGGTTTTTTCCGAGCTGGGCCGCACAGTGTTCGGCCCAACACTGTTCACCCAGATTTTAATTCGTTTTCGAATAAAATTAATTCCCGAAAATCAAATAATTTATTTGGGGCACTAAAAATACTAGAAAAATTCTGGAAAAATTCTCATAAATATTTTAGGACATTTGTGACTCAAATAAAATATTTTTAGCAAAATTTTATTTTAACTTTTCTATTATTTAATTACTTTGTTAAATGGTTTAATTCAAATAAATCCAAATAAATTCCAGAAATTCCCAAAAATTCAAAATACCATTTAAATGCAAGAAAAGCAAAAATTGGGGTGTTACAAACCTCCCCCTAACGGAATCTCGACCAGAGATTCGTATGACAAGGAATAGGTTGGGAATTCTCGCTTGAGTCTTCTTCACGCTCCCAGTTGCTTCGCTCTCGGAATGGTTACTCCTTGAACTCTCTGAAGCGGGTCGATTTATTTCTCGTTTCTCGGTCCATCGTATCCAAGATCTTTACCGGTACTCTTTATAGGTCAAATCCTCCTGCTGACTCGACCGACTCTAATCGGCATCTGCTCTTCGCACTTCGGAGACATTTCTTTAATTGTGACACATGGAACACATCATGCACACTGCTAGAGCTGCGGTAGCTCCAAGCGATATGCTACCTCACCTCTCGACTTAGAATCTTGAATGGGCCAACATATCTTGGCGCTAACTTCCCTTTAGTGTGAAACCTCTTAACTCCTTTGAGTGGGGTAACTCGAGATACACAAAATCTTGAGCTCAAAGCTCAAATCCTGCTGGCGATTATCGGCATAACTCTTCTGTCTTGATTGTGCAATTTTCAACCTTTCACGATCATGGCTACCGCTCTTGACTTCTCGAAGAATATCCGCCCAAACATATGGCGTTCTCGGTCTCATTCGGTTCAACGGCGTTAATGGGGTCTTCCATATAAGCGCTTCAAATGGCGACATCTGCAAACTTGCTCGGTAGTCGTTGTTATAATCGAACTTCGGCGTCTGGCGAACACTTATCCCACGGTTGTATAAGCCAATGCACATGCCCTCAACATGTCCTCCAAGATGTCGATTAACTCTTTCCGTTTGCCCATCATGCATGGGTGATATGCAAGATCTTGAAGTTCAGACGGGTTCCTAGGGCCTCATGCAACTTATCCCAAAATCTTGAGGTAAACCGGGTACCTCTGTCCGATACAATTTTCTTGAACTCCATGCGACATACAATCCTTGACATATACAATTACGCTAAGCGGTCCCCGAATAGGTAGTCTTCTGGGTATAAAGTGGGCGACCTTTGTTAAACGGTCCACTATAACCCATATGGAGTCATACCTATCGGGTCCTCAGAGACCAATAATGAAGTCCATTCCGATTTCCTCCCATTTCCACTCGTATCTTCGGTCAGAGTAACCTGGCGGCCTTTGATGCATTGCTTTGACTCTTTGGCATATGTCGCACAACGCAACATGCTCTGCAACTTCACGCTTCATGCTTGGCCACCAAAATCTTTCCTTCAGGTCTTGGTACATCTTAGCGCTTCCTGGATGAATGGAGTACTTGGAGTCATGAGCTTCCTCCAGAATCAGCTGTTTCAGTTCCTTCTTATGCGGTACGCAAATACGATTCTTGATCCATAATGTACCCTGTTCATCCAACTTGAAATCCTTTGCCTTGCCTTCCTCCATTTTCAACTTAATCCTCAGAATCTTGACATCGTCCTTCTGTCCTTCCCGGATCTGATCTTCCAGGGTAGGCTTCACTTCTAAAGTGGCTATAAATCCTTTAGGCACAACTTCCAAAATTTGACAAAATTCCTTGCATAACTCAACGACTTGCTTCCACCAACATGTTCACCGAATGGCTTTTTTCGCTTAAAGCATCGGCCACCACATTGGCTTTTCCGGTGATAATGAATTCCCAGATTATAGTCCTTAATTAATTCCAACCACCTCCTCTGCCTCATGTTCAGTCCGTGTAAATATATATTTAAGACTCTTATGGTGCAGGTACACCTCACATCTGTTTCCAATCGATAGTGCCTCCATAACTTCAAAGCATGCACTACTACCGCTAACTCCAAGTCATGTGTGGGTAGTTCTCCTCATGCGGCCTCAATCGCCTTGACGATACGCATAGCGACCTTTACATTACGTGACATTAACACGCATCCTAGTCCTTGGCGCGATGCATCACAAGATATATCAAAACTCTGGCTTAAATCCGGTAGTACTAACACTGGCGCCGTTGTCAAACGTTTCTTCAACTCCTGAAAACTCCGCTCACATTCCGGCGTCCATGCAAACTTCTTCTCTTTTTTCAACAATTGCGTAAGAGGTCTCGCAATCGTTGAGAATCCTTCAATAAATCGGCGGTAATAACCGGCCATTCCAAGGAAACTACGGATTTGGGTCACCGTCTTGGGTGGCTCCCAATGCAACACTGCTTCCACCTTACTTGGGTCAACTGCGACTCCTTCGGCAGTCACCACATGTCCAAGAAATTCCACCTTGTTCTTCCAAGTCACACTTGCTAAACTTAGCGAAAAGTTCTCGCTCTCTTAACCTCTCGTACAAGCTTCAGATGCTCGCATGCTCTTCCCTCGGTCTTGGAGTAAACTAGAATGTCATCTATGAATACAACAACGAACTTATCCGGTATTCCATGAAAACCTTGTTCATGAAATATGCAGTGCATTTGTCAAACCGAAAGACATAATCGTGAACTCGTAATGTCCATATCTTGACGAAAATCTTTTTCTTGGCATCCTCCGATCGAATCTTCACCGGTGATAACTTGATCGTAGGTCAATCTTGGAGAAAACTCGGCTCCTCTCAAGCGGTCAAGCAGATCATCGATCCCGGGTAGCGGATACTTATTCTTTATAGTGACTTCATTCAATGCTTTCATTAATCCACACACATCCGAACTCCGTCCTTCTTCTTGACAAATAGAACCGGTGCTCCCCATGGCGGCGAAACTTGGTCTAATAAATCCCTTATCCATTAACTCCTCTATCTGCTTCTTCATTTCCACTAGCTCATCGGTTGACATCCGATAAGGTCTCTTAGCTATCGGGCTGTTCGGTACTAACTCGATTACAAACTCTATGTCCTGTCTGGTGGCATCCTGTAAATCCTCTGAAACACATCCGGGTATTCTCGACAACCGTACGTCTTCTATGCCGACGGCCTTCACACTATTGACCATCAACTGTCCATCCCGAGCGGCGGTTGTTCAAACTCTATTTTTCTCCCACAAGGGCTCTCGTCGATATGACTCTTCGTCCACAGCCTAATACAACCTTGTGTTTAGACAACCACCATTCCCAAAATAACATCTAGGGTGCGGGTATCTAACACTACTAAGTTTGCTAGGAACTCCATTCCATCTATAAGCAACTTTACCCCGAACATCCTACATCGGATCGGAGTTCGATCCCGGGATTGTACTAGCAATACATGCCTAAGGTTCACCATTTTCAATCCACTATTCACAAAGAAAATCCGAGATATAAACGAATCTGAAGCTCGTAATCAAATAAAAGCTGCAGGTCTTGAGTTGACAAGTAACTTACCCAATCTGACGTCCGATGTATTCTCAGACCGTGCATCGGCGGTGACATGATTGACTCGCCTCTTACCACGATCCGAGTGGCAGCTCAGTTATGTAACTCCACGGCTTGCTCTGGCGCAGTGTCTTTGTTGGAGTAGTCCCAAGGTTGAAGCGGCGGTGTCACTCCTCCTCCCTTCTTAGGACAGTAATTGGCAAAATGCCCTGGCTCGTGACAGATAAAACAACGTTTAACTGTCGACTGCTGGCTCCCTGCAGCTGCATTCCCAACTGGTGTTGGTGTCTGGAAATTTTGTCCGGCAGGTCTTGGTACTGGCGGTGGCGTCGTCATCACATTCCTTGGCTGAAATCTGAAGAACTGATTTGGTGCAACCCTCAAACGCTGCGCTCCCTGGCGTGCTCCCTGCTGTGCCATCCTGCGCTTCCGGTTGTCCTCCAGCTCCTTGCGCTTATCCTCCAATATCAGCGCCTTGTTCACTAGCTCCTGAAAATCAGGAAAAGTGTGGGTTATGAGTCCCACCTGCAGTCCTGAATTCAGTCCCTTCATGAATCGAGACTGCCTGGCCTTATCCGTTGCTACGTCCTCAGGTGCGTAGCGTGCCAGCTGTGTGAACTTATTCAGATACTCGGACACTGATTGATTGCCCTGCTTCAGTGCCCTAAACTCCTCCTTTTTCAGCTCCATTATGCCTTCGGGCACATGGTACTGCCGGAAAGCGATCGTGAACTCCTCCCAGCTGATGTCCTGCGGGTGCTCATGAGCAACAAGATAGTTTTCCCACCATTCACCGGTTCCTTCAAGGTGATGAGAGGCATAGAGTACCCTCTCATTTCCTTCACCGAGTAATGTGCAACTTTCTCTCTATCGTCCTCGACCAATCATCGCCTCCAATGGATTGGCATTTCCGAAAAATGTAGGCGGTCGTGTCCTCATGAATTCGATAGCCTCGAGTGTGGCCTCTGACCGGGTTGACTCGTTAACTTGGGCGGCGGTGGCAAGCGCATGACTGCTGCATCTGTTGCATCATGGCATGCATTAATCGGGTCTGCATGCGGCAATAAAGGCTCCAAAGTTCGCATATCAATGGCGGTCTTGGTTGGGGTCCTTGTCCTTCACCATCGATGTTTCGGTGGCGTGAACCACTCCCATTTCCTCCTTGGTTTCTCGAGTGTTTACCATCTGCCGATTGCTCCATGGTTTAGAGACGAGAGGAAATAAGAATAGACGAGTAATAGAGTACTTATGCAGGGTCAAAGGTGTAACACAAAATCCAACTTTATTACTTTATTAATATCTGGGTATGGTTGCTCACAATGCCTAAGGGCCTTGCAACACATACCAATCACTCACAAGCATGAAAGAAGCAAATCGAACTAACATTCCGGAGTCAAACGCCTCTAAGGGTGACTCTTATTCCAGGACGCGACTCGACGCAGGAGTCTCAACCACTAATCCTAACGCTCACTCCTCTAGCCATCCCCCACCGGAACTTCCTGGTGGATACACCGGCGGGTGTGCTGGTGCGGGTACAAACCTATCCCAACGATCCTCCGCTGGATGCGCCTCCTGCAAGCTCAACCTCCACTTGGTTCTGCTGACCTCCACAGTTCTCGGGCTTCACTTCCACTTGCTCCGACTTCACTTCCACTCGCTCGCTCGCTCGGCTGCGGATCCTCCGGGTGCAGGTCGTGTAGCTCCAAAGCTCGGCTCCGCTCGTCCGTAAATAGCCGACTCAGCTTCCCCAATCCTCTGGATAGAGTGGGCCAAGTACTCACAAGTCTGCAGATGAGCCCTAAGTCTGTGAACTCGTCACGAGACCTCTGCAGCTCCTGAACCGTCTCGTCGATAGCATCCTCTTGAGCGATAACATATCTGGCCAGGTGGGTGATCGTGGCATCCTCCTCGATGGGCTCTCGGTTGTAGCGAGTGTCTCTACGTGGGTGGTGACGAAACACTGTGCCATCCAACTCTCGGGTAGGTACGAGCAATCGCCTCATCGCCAGACGCGATGTCTCCACGAATCCCAGCGTCAAATGACAACCTCTCGGCTCGCGTGATCACGGATCTGACGGCTCGCCCTTGCCCTATCCCAGGCGTAAACCGTGATAGTGACATCGAGCAATATCGATCTGCCCGATCCACGAGTCCCTCGGTAGATCGGCTCATCATATCCTCCAAGCGGTGATTCATCGCCAAAGCTCCATGGCGTACCCTCCATCGCGCCACCAAAAGAGTGGATCATCCTCATCGCCAAAGGACACTCACGTGAAACTCAGATATTTTAATCAAAGCGAATATGTATTGAATTCAGCAAGGGTATGAAAGAAGAGAAGGGTAAGTCGAGATTGCATTAACATCTTGGCACATTTTAGCTTTTAGAAAATAGTTTTATCCTCACTACGACCATTCTAACTAAGGGCTGATCCTACAACAAGTATGGCTCGATACCACCTCTGTCGGGACCGGGCTTGCAAATCCGGACCCTCGTGTATTCAGCACTAGTCGAGGATCACGCTAGTGCACACGCCTCAACATTGGTACATATCACGGTCATAACCAACGAAATAATAAGTACTTTGATTAAATACTCAAACTAGTTGATCGACCTTATGGTCAAGTTACAAAGATCGCCTCGCAGGCGAAGACTTATTAAAATATTCAAATCGCAATGAAATAAAATAAACTCGTGGCGCCAACCAATTTGCCACGAACAACCGACCGGGCTCGCTCCTAGTTTGTCGGCTCCTCTGATACTCCTCCTCTGAAAGCAGGTTTGCTTCTTCTTCAACTGAAGTTGTGTAGTTGTGGGTGAGTACTTTGAGCACTCAAAGAAGTCATGCATGAGAATGCAATTCTAATATTCTACATGCATGGCTTAGTACAAAGGATAGGCTATGGTTCATGAGCAAGACATCATTTAAGAATAACATAATAATTTGCAAAGCAACAAAAGCAAGAATAAGAATAGTAGCTTTCACAAACATTTTAATCACAATCATATTTCCATCCTATGTCAAGTTCCTCATTACCAACCCCAAGCATTTTCCATAAACAATTCATTTTCATGAAAATCTAACCCTTGATCAGTAATCACCGAAGCGATGCTCAATACTGTGAAACACGGCTATTCAATAGGTTGTACACTCTGCAGAGGTTATACACTTTACCCACAAGATACAGTCAAATACCACCAAGGCAAATAACCGTAACGAAGCCTTTCCAAAGTTCCATCTAAACCCGATCTTGCCGCTAAGGTTTCAACACTTGGAGGGATGGTTACCACACCAGGGCCCCCTCTTGCGCCATGTGAGTTCTCATTCCGCTTCTCCGGCCTCACACCACCACGACAAGACCAAAGAATAGATTTCCCGGTTTACTCAACTAAGCCCGTCCCATTACGGAGCTTGTGGTCAGTATGAGAGACTCAGTTCAAATGCTCGCAAGGTTAAGTCCTTAGTTGACCGAGGCAAGTCTAACCAAAAATGACCTTAAACATCCAAAACCAATAAAACCAAATCGACCGCCAGCTTGCCACTCTTGGCCCACCGAAAACAATCTTGCCACATGCCTCGGTCTAAATCATTTTCCCACCCCTTGTTCTTTACCATTGCACCACGTGCCATCATCAACTCAATAACACATGTCTTATTCACAAATCATGTTCCATATCTCATTAGGTCAATATTTACTTTGGTATTCCAAAATCATAAAATGTCCACGTGGTAGGCTAAGCATACTACTTGGTCTACTCAACCCATGTTGGCAAATTATTAATGTCCAACTATTAGTCCATAACCTAGGGTGACAAATGATTCATGGCATACAATTATATACGACAAGGTGGCATACAAAGAACTAGGCATTTAACTAATCCCAAAAACTTATTCAAAGTCATTTCTATCAAATTAGCATGCAATAGTTTAAATCAAAGTAATTTGCTCTAATAGGTTCAACATGATCAAACACAACTTGCCTTCAAAAAGTGCTGGTTCGGTTCTGAACTTGCTCTCGGTCGAACTTCTCCTCGAAACCGTCGGGCACTTCAACGTCTCACGCGAACGCAAATAAATAGCAATAAATAAATAAAACAGAGAGCAACTCAAGCCTAAAATTCAAATAAAATTCATAAACAGAAAGAGCTTGATTTTACAAATTTATAGAAATTGGAATCACTCAAATCGGAGTTAAAACATAAAAGTTATAAGCGTTTGAAGTTTCAAAATATATATTTAAAATCAATATACCGAATTAAATAAATATTTTCTTTTTCGGAAAATTAATTATTAAGTCATCTGTGACACGTGTCGACACCGAGAGTGACACGTGGCCTTGCCGACGTCATCATTGACTCAGCGACGAGTGGGACCCACTGTGACGCCAAGATGGCGTCGGCGGTGACGTCTACACGACAAAGGCGTCTTGGTGACAAGTGGGCCCGTGTTGTCGGCGTCTCGGGTGAATAGTGCACAAGTGGCGGCGACGTGGGTCCGCGTTGTCGGTGACACGGTGAACGATGCACATGCGGTGAGGCGGCGTGTGGGTCGCCTTGTCGGCGTCAATGTCGCGCGATCTTGGCGCCTCGTGGCACGACGGTGGCCCCGGTTTGCATCTAACGGTGGAGTTTTGAAGATGGGGTTTCTTGTTTATGGGGCGACGTGGCGGAATCCGGTCGTTGATTGGAGATCGGACGGTCGACGGCTTCGAGCGGCAGCGATGGTGCGGCGGCAGCTTGACCGGAGACGAAGACGACGACGTGGCGACGGCGTTCCGGTCCTCCGGCGTGAAGAAGTGGCTTCCGACGCGGCTTGAAAAGATGAGTTCTGGTGGTACCGCGGCGGCAGCGGAGTGGCCGGCGGATGGAACGGCGCAAGAAACTTCGGCGGAAGGCTTCGGGACTTGGCGAGCTCGTCGCGGCGAGCGGCGTCTCGGCGGCGTGGGGTGTCTGGTGGAGGTGCGGCGCGAGGTGAGGATCACGTCACGGTGGCGGCGCTTTAAATAGCGCCCTCGGCTCCGTGAAAGCGCTAGAGACCGAGGCCACACAGGCGGCGGCGGAATCCGTGGCGACTTCGGGTTAAGCGGCGTGGCGCGACGTGAGCCCTGGATCCGGATCGAGCAGCGACGCTTAGGGTTTTTCGAGTGGGCATAGCCAATGTTCGCCCAACACTGTTCACCAGATTTTAATTCGTTTTGAATAAAATTAATTCCGAAAATCAAATAATTTATTTGGGGCACTAAAAATACTAGAAAAATTCTGGAAAAATTCTCATAAATATTTTAGGACATTTGTGACTCAAATAAAATATTTTTAGCAAAATTTTATTTTAATTTTTCTATTATTTAATTACTTTGTTAAATGGTTTAATTCAAATAAATCCAAATAAATCCAAATAAATTCCAGAAATTCCCAAAAATTCAAAATACCATTTAAATGGAAGAAAAGCAAAAATTGGGGTGTTACAACTGAGCAGAGCCACACAGCGGCATTAAATGAGGCTTGAAGGACAAGGCTACAGCGACGGGTGTAATAAATGAGTCATGGGTCAGTAAGATAAGGCTCGAATGATGGGTGTAATTAATGAGTCGTAGATCAGTATAGCGTCACCTTCTCACCTGCCCGGGCCAACTCGGTTACATAAGGGCGCCTCGGTGCATGGAGAGAGGGGGGATAGGCGGAGCGCATAGGGGACACACAGGCGGAGCGCAGAGGAGAAACATAGAAGATAACCATTGTAATCACCTCCACACTTCCTCAACAAAGACTTAGCAGGACGTAGGGATATTTCCCGCGCTGGGGGCCTGAACCTGGGTACATCGCTGTGTCTATTGATCTGTTGATTCCCGGGATCCATCATAGAGAACCATTAGGGTTTCCAGCCACGAAGACGCCCTCTACCGAACCATACCTTCCATCCTGGGAGTAGTCAACCCTGTTCGTTGACGGGGTCCTGTCCGGCAGAATACGCCAACAGAAGGAAAGGGTGATGGCAACTTGGTGCGAGGAGCTTTACGGTTATGGGGTTGTGGGTTCTTTCACCACAACTCCTAGTGTTGATGAAAGGTTCTGGGTCCCTGATTTTGATGCGAGAAGAGGGAAAGCAGGGCGTCGAAAAATAAGGCGTATAAGAAATGACATGAATGAGTCAGAAGCTGCCAACGCGTGAAGAAATGCTTATTGTGCAACCAACGAGGACATACTTTCAAGAACTGCGAAGCACAAAATGAAGAAGACGAAGGAGGAGATGGTCACCCGACGATGGGGGAAGGATCGTCCTCTGCGAGGACTGCTGCACGATGCCAGCGCACTAGATGACAAGCAATTTGCATTATCATATGTCATATATCAAATTTATATTTCATCGATGTAACGTGTGTTGTATGAACTCTGTTTTGTACCTAGCTGTTCCGAGTGTTGTGTTTTGACAAATTGTTGGAATTGTTTCAATATATTGTAATGAGCTTCTCTGTTTTTTATGTGCGTATTTGTTTCAATATATTGTTGTCATGCTTGTATAGTTTTACGTACGCTTTTGTTTATATATGTGTTTCAATTCTAACTTTCATTTTTGTAATTTGCAGGTATGGCTCACCAGCATGGAGATGACGAGTGGCCCTTCAAGTTGCTGGACCCGGTCGTCGACCGTGGTCACCGTATCCGCTTCGCCCTTCTTGTCCCCGAGGAGGAGGGACCTGTGCGGCTCGGCGTCCTTCAACCTAGGCAGTAGCACTCCTGGCGCTTCGATCTTTGTTGGATCCCCAGGTAACATATCAGTACTTAAATTTGTAAACATGTTTGTTCTAGCACCATGACTAATGCTGCACTGATATTAATTAGATGTTTCCGTTTCTTAGGCTTCGAGGTTCAAGGTTGCTGCCCCTCGCCCGGATGGTGAAGCACTTGGGACGCCGGTTCCCGTACGACCAGTCGCTGATCACTGCTCTGGTGGATCGGTGGAGGCCGGAGACACACACCTTCCATCTCCCTGTCGGGGAGATGGCGATCACTTTGCAGGACGTCTCCAACCTCCTCGGCCTCCCGATCACCGGTGAGGCTGTGGTGCCCCAGGACGTCGATCCGGAGTGGCCCCAGGAGCTACTGCAGAGGTTCGCTGGTGTACTACCACCTGCTGTGTACGCGACCTTCAAAATGCACGCGGATCGACCGACTTGGCCCGCTTCGGTTAAGTGGGTACGCAAGTAGCCTTTAAAACTAAATTGTGTATGTACTGCTTAAAATAACAAGTGAGCTTTATTTTACAGCGTAAGAAGATCGTCGAGCCAGTGGATGAGCAGGGCCTCAGCTGCCACCTAGAGGTGTACCTGTTGTGGCTCTTCGGCTGGTGCATGTTCACGACGTCCCATGGGGATAGCGTGGACAGGCACCTGGTGTAGTTCACGAGGCAGATTGCAGACGCACCCATTGACGCCGTGCCACAGTACTTTTGGGGCTCGGCTATGCTGTGCGCCACCTACCGTGCACTCTGTGACGGGTGTTCACGGACCGTCGGTGAGGCGACCTTCGGAGGATGTCCACTGCTGGTACAACTGTGGGCATACGAGAGGTTCCAGATCGGGTGGCCCGACATCGACCTGTAGCCTCTAGAGCATGCAGGCGATGACGTCGATGGTCCGACCATGGGCACCATCTGGTGCCTGCGACTGGTAAGATATTGCAATAACGATTTTGATACTTTTCATTTAAGTTTTGTGAGTACTAATGGTTACGTTGTATCGTCACTCTGGTAGAGGTGGGCACACCGGATCGCGGCGGATGGTCTACCCCGCTTAGTCGCCGCCTTGACCACCTCACCGAGGACCACGTCTGCTGGGCGCCAGTCGCGACGCTTAAGGTGCAGACTTGTGTGACGGGTGGCCTGTCCACCCTTCACACACGAGACGCGGGGTACTGGCTCACCCATCGGTTCCTCGTGTTCGATGTCCAGGTCGAGGGCTACGCTGTCCATCATGTGATGAGGCGCTTTGGTCTCTGATGGCGTTCGGTGCACGACGACTATGCAGTCCCACCCACAGTCCACACGTAAGTTCCCTATATCGATGTTTTTATAATTATTACTGTGTAATACCATCTAATAACGTTATATTTATTTCTTACCCACAGGCAGAGTAGGAAGGGCAAGCTGGGACCACCCCTTGGCACGTACGTATGGTGCCTTGGGCTGAGGAGTGGGAGGAGCCACGGAGGGCGTCTATCTTTGAGGTCACGGCAGACGACCCTTGAGACATACCACGCGTACCAAGAGTGGTACACTCCCCGGACTCATGTGTGTTTGGTACGTGTCGACCTCGATCCTCCTAGACACGTTCCCAGGGTAGCGGACACGTACCACGCCCATCTGACTTCGGCGGCGCCGCGGTTGATGCGTTGCGTCCTACCTTCGATCTCATGTAATCTTAGTGATTCGTAATTTATTTTGCTAACTAATTCATAATTTATTTTGCAGAATGATGTACTGCTCTATCACTACTAGGAGTTTTGCGGCTTATTTTCTCGGCTGACCACCGGAGTTGAGGTGACGAGAGAGGAGGTCACCTCTTACGTCTGAAGGTTTCTAGATAGCTCGAGACGCGCCCTCGAGTTGTCGGGATGCCGCGTCCCTACCCAGGTGGCTCACGGTGTGCCGCTTAGCGGAGGCAGGGGTGCAGCAGGTACATCTTCGCACGCTACCATCCTGCAGGCTTCGAGAGGGCGATCTGCTGGGCACGCTTCTGTAGCCGCTCACGCTGGAGATGAGTACTGAAATGCACTTTTCACATGTTACAATCACGTATTACAATGCTCTAAACAATTGTTCATTTGCTACAGGCTCGCAGGCATGGTTCTTCTTGAGCACAGCTACACCTGCTCCTGACGACTACGAGGACCAGGGTGATGATCCAGATCCGGTGGACTACGAGGACACAGTAGCGAGGTTCCTCATCAACACAGATGAGGCTGGGTCATCACAGCTGTACGGAGCGCCACCACCGACGCAGCCTATTCAGCCCGAGTACGCGACGCCTCCAGCTAGGCCGTAGAGGGTCCACCGCGCGCTGATGCAGTTGACGTACTCGGAGGGCCAGGTTCGAAGGAGGAGGCCTCCCCAGTCGCGAGGAGCTACCCAGAAGCGGGGCCGACAATAGTTTCTTTTGATTTTTATTATTGGTAGTATATTATGTACTTAGTTAATCATTTGAAATATGCTATACGAACAATTGCATTTGCATTCTTTGCAATTTTAATCTTACGTACTTAGTTAATCCTTTCATCAGCTTTGTCACACACCTAGTAGCTTTGTCAGACTGAAACGACCTTTCATCAGCTTTGTCACACACCTAGTAGCTTTGTCAGACTGAAACGACAACACTCTGCACCACGCTTTTCGGGCTGAAATGACAACACGCTGCACCATGCTTTTCGGGCTGAAACGACAACACGCTGCACCACGCTTTTCGGGCTGAAACGACAACACGCTGCACCACGCTTTTCGGGCTGAAACGACAACACGCTGCACCACGCTTTTCGGGCTGAAACGACAACACGCTGCACCCCGCTTTTCAGACTGAAACGACTACACGCTGCACCCCGCTTTTCAGACTAAGTGGCCACGATTTTCGCGGTTTCGTGGTCACGAGTACCTTTTCCGATTTTCGCAACTTCGTGTTGGGGCAATGCCCGGCCAGGTCGCCCATAGATAAGTGGTAGCTCACGTTGCATAGATCAGTCGTGATTTTTTTGTAATTTTTGGTCCGTATCCGGTGGGCCCTGCGAGGCTACGAAAACCCCTAAGTGGCCACGATTTTCGCGGTTTCGTGGCCGCGAGTGTCTTTTCCGATTTTCGCAACTTCGTGCTAGGGCAATGCCCGGCCAGGTCGCCCATTATAAGTGCTGCCCACGTTACGTAGATCGCTCTTGATTTTTTTGTAATTTTTGGTCCGTATCCGGTGGGCCCCGCGAGGCAAGAAAAACCCCTAAGTGGCCACGATTTCTCAGATCAGAAGTTACAGTGGAAAATAAAGTAGACAACACTCTTCATTACGACATAAAACTAGAATGCGCATCACGAACAAGGAAAATAATGGTTACAACTTAACGTCTACTGAGTGGATCGTGGCCACTTCCCCTTCGCCCATGCCTCCGGTGGGGTTTCTCTGGCACGACGTGACCTCTCTCGTTTCCTCTCTCTCTCTCTCGGCCTCCTTCTCCTCCGTTTCCTTTCGACGTGCCTCCTCGCGTGCGGCATCACGCTGCGCTTGAAACTGCCACCTGAACTCCTCTTGCCGGTTGGCTTGATCAAGAAGCCTTTGGTCCTCGGGATTGATCTCCATGTCATACCACTGCTCAAATTCACACAGTGGCAGAGGCGACTGCATGAAACATAAATTAGCAATGTTTCATTTACAAATATTACGAAACACGTATGATTGTTACCAGTTGGCAATTCTTCAGACTCTTCTTCGACGAGTCGAATTCGTAGTTGTGGCGCTTCCAATACCTCCTCTTCCAAGTTGGAATTTCCCAAGAATGGACAAGCCTGCAAGCATTTCCGCACAAACACATCGGTGGGACAACTCCGAAAGGTATGAAGAGGTCCTGATACGCGATGTTGCGTGGCCACTCCGGAGCACCTCCCTCTTCTTTCGCCTTCCCCTTTCCACTCGCACGCTTCGGCATTTTTTCCTCTTCTCTTTTCTTCTTCTCTTCCTTTCTTCTCTTATTTGCTGGTTGATTGAACACAGTGCCGGATGCAGATATAAATAGGGGAAAGCCTTCCTGTCGCCCTATGGTCGAGCGACAGGGGCCCTGTCGGCCTCTGACCTCTGTCACCCGACCATCGGTCGATTTAGCTCCTGTCGCCATTTCATCGGGCGACAGGCCGCTGTCGCCATTTCACCGGGCGACAGGAGGCTGGGGGGTGATGTGGCCTCCTATCGCCCGTTTATTTTGCTATTTAGGCCCCTGTCGCCCATCCAACGGGCGACAAGGGTATATTTCTGTAATTTTTTTTGGTGGTATATTTTTGAAATTTTGAATAAAAAATGTATTATTTAAAAAAAATTCCGTGAAAATGCACAGTAGTATAATTTGATCATATCATATGGATAATGTGCATAACCTTCGCAGAGTGTAATCTATTCGGATAGCCATGTTCGTGATTATAGACAATGCTCGGGAATTTAAGTTAAGGGTTAGATTTTGTAAAGTAAAACTTGAAAAGGAAGGCAATGGGCCGTGGAAAGTTTGGAACATGATTTAGAGATGTGAGCCAGTTTACCTGAAAAGTGCTGAAAGTTATTATTACTGATATTTGTTTTTACTATCATTTAAATCTATTTATTTTATTCATTTATAAATGCTGTTTTACTGCAAAATAACCGTGTTAGTCGTCCATTAGAATAAGCCTTGCATATAGTTATGTTAAATTTACATTTTGTACACAACTTGTTAAGTGCTTTAAGTACTCACCCTTGCCACAACAAAATCATCAAATGAGGAGGAATTTACACTACCTTTGAAGGAATACCAGGAGGAGACAAACGTTTAGGGTGTGAGCATTGTCTATTGCCTGTAGTATACTGATAGGTTATCTATGTTTTCTTTCCACTACAGGTTACTTAGTATCTTTAGTTTATCCCTGCATATCAAAGTCATGTAAGTCAACCCTAAAGTCAGTTAACAATTTATATTTAACATATAAAATTTGTATTATGTTTTCGCTGTGTATGATTGTGATATTCATCTATGTTACACCTCTGTGCACTAGCGTGATCTTGGACTAGTGCGATATACACAGAGAATCCAGATTTACATATTCAGGTCCCGACAACACTACTCCTGAAGTTTTCTTTTCATGCTTACACAGTGACACGTGGC